>CAUZXS010001548.1:347500-351933 GCA_963585895.1 Sepioteuthis lessoniana
AATGCTAATAGAATTAATTATATCAAAGAAAAAATGATAATATGCAGGAAAAAGCAATTGTAAATTATGTGGTTATAAGGATGAAACAGTTAATCACGTCATTAGTGTATGCAGCAAATTAGACCAAAGAAAAATAAGGACAGGAGGATAATGTGAATTGTATAGAAAACGAAAAGAGGATTTGGCATTAAATAACCTACAATAAATGATATGCCTTAAAGCCCAACCCAACCAAATTATATATATATTCAATATATACGTTATAAAGAGGATTTTGCATTAAATAGCCTACTATAAAACAAACGTGGTGCGATAGACAACAACTATGGAAGGCAGTAATTACTGGGGATACGGTTACAACACTCAGCATTCCTATCCGAGGTCGCGGTAAATCACCTGAAGAAGGCCAGAGGTGAAATTTGGCCGAAACGTAGTGAAAAGAAGAAACAACACAAAAAACTACCAAGATGAGGACAAAAAGTCCGCAATAAATAAAAATTAATTCTTAGCCTACTATAGTTGATATGCAATGAAACCAAACCATACGAAATCAAACGAGACCCAATTTTGATTGACAAGAAAAGTTGTCATCAAGTAGATTATTTTGATCCAGCAGATTAATGAGTGAAAGTGAAAGAAAGAAAAAGTCTGGATAGATTCCTGTATTTTTCCAGAGAACTGAAAAAGTTTTGGAACATTGATACTCATCTTTGATGTCTTCCTTGGGATAGTCCTTAAGAACCAAGAAAATAGGTTTCGTAAACAGGAAATTAGAGAAAGACTTGAAACTGTCCAAACTGCTACACTGGTAAAATCATCGTTGACATTTAGAAGAGTTCTGTAGACAGCTTCGACATGGCTACGAAAGGGAAATCTTAAGAATGAAATTGAATCTCTTGTAGCAGCACAAAAAAAAACGCCATAAGGGCTATGTCAAAGAAGGACAGACATGATGCTACCAAATAGTAGATGTAGATTATCTGGTGATAGAGAGGAAATGATAAATCATACAATAAGCAAATGCAGTAAATTAGCGCCAAGACAGTGTAAGACTAGACATGACCGGGTGGGTGGGAAAATTGATCGACAGGGAACTGTGCAAGAAGTTTAAATTTCACCATACGAAAAAATGTTAAGTGCACAACCTGAATTCATCCAAGAAAATGAGACGCAAAAATTTCTACTGCGATCTTAAAATACAAACGGGTCATCTAATCTCGGCCAGACGACGAGACCTTGCGACAGTCAGCAAAAAAAAAAAGTGATAATATGCCGAATAGTGGACTTTGCCATTCCGGTTGACCACAGAGTAAAACTGAAAGAAAGCGAAAAAAAAGATTAATATCTAGATCTTGCTGGAGAACTGAAAAAACTATGGAACATGAAAGTGACGGTGATACTAATTGTAATTGTTGTTATTGGTATAGTCACCAAAGGATTGGTGAAAGGACTGGAAGACTTGGAAATAAGAGCACGGATCGAGACTATAAAACTATAGCATTATTAAGATCGGCCAGTATACTGAGAAGTGTTTTGGAGATACTATCACTCAGAATCCAGTGGAAAACCATCAGCTATCGCTAGGATGGAAAACTCTCAAAAGGGAAATAATAATTATAATAATATTGCTTCATTTGAAATTATATTGAAAATTTAAAGGAAATAAACTTTAATATTTTCCAACTTTGTCTTTTTCTGTTTTATTTCAAAGATGAGAAAAACTAAAAAAAAAGGTTACATCATACAGTAGCATATTCACAAGGTATCAATATAAAGATTCGTGTTATTTTCTTAAACAAGCAAGGATAGACATAAAAAGTATTAACTTCTAAGTAGTTATCATGATCAGTGACATTATCCCTTTTTCATATAATGATCACAAGTCTTCCCTCTTCTTTGTCACTTTATCTATTCGGACTCAAACGATATGAAATTATCTTGGAATTTCACTTGAGTAAACATTCAAGGATATATTACATTGATACCGGTATTTCTAATATTCAACTCTTCTCAAAGGCCAAGAAAGCTTTAAGATGGGAAAAACACATTCAGCCAATTATTCAACTGTCAATGATGCCGTTCTTGATCGTATCCGCAGAAGCCAATCAAAGAAGAGTTTGATCTCCCGCCCAATGAAGACAAAGTTAGAAAAGCCATCAATCAGATACGCTATGCAAAGGACCAAAAGAAAAGTTTGAATTCTGACATGGATGTACAGGGCGCAAGCCAGAATAGCCTACCTTGCTTTCATGTTTCACATTTACATTTATTATTGAAGCAATTCTATGACATTGATAATCTACCAGTAACAATTTGTAGTTTCTATGTAGGATTTTAAATTCTATGGAAAAATATAACAATTGTACTGTTTTCTTATGTTTTTATTTGTCAGAAAAATTAAAAAGTTATCCAATTTGTTTCTTCGTTTTTTATTTTTTGAAAAGTCAATAATTCTCTAAATTTCACATTTATTATTTTTTAAAAAGTCAATGATTCTCTAAATTTCAAATTCATTATTTTTTGAAAAGTCTGTGATACACTTAATTTCAAATTTATTATCTATGACTTAAAACTAAGATATCATTTTTGTATAATGTGTTCTACCAATTGTTGTACTACATTTAAGTGACTTCATTTTTTTTAAATGCCAACGAAAACCATATATCCAATAATCTTTTGTTTCAGCAGTTTGTATTTCACTTTCTTATGAATAGAATGAGACACCAAAAGAAAAAATGACCCACGCAAGAGCATTTAGGAAATTATCAATGTTAAAAATATAGCAAAATTACGAAATAGTTTATTTCAAAATTCTAGAAGAATATTATGAATGTTAATTATGACAACAATAATTATAACTTCAATAACTCAAGGGAACTGAACTTAATTTGCAATTACATCATTAGAATTTGACAATTAGCAAATTTTGAATAATTTTTGTGCAGTAAGGTCGGAAATTTCAAGAGCAAAAGTATCTTACCCCTGAGGTAATGTTAAACAAATCAATTAATTGCCAAAAAATAACACCTTTAATCCGTTTCTTAACAATGAAATACATCATAAATCCGGTTCTTGATAATGCAACAATATTTTAAAGAAAATCGAACTATGTATCTTTAAGATATGTCTGCCATTCACTGAGAAATGACTTTTTAATTCAGTACAAAGACCTTTTAATATGACATAAGACTCTAACTGGTTTCTATGTCCTTACTGAATCAGTAGTATTATAATTTTTTTTTTTAATTACAGAAAATATATTTCAAATCAGTTATCATTAAGAACATGATAGAGATTCTTACATTGATGTATGTTAAGATAATTATCATTTCTCCTAAATTTTCCATCAAAACTTTTGTTGCAGCCGATCTTAATTCTATAGTCAGGATTGTCTCAATTTGTCCTCGGATTTCCTATTTTTCCAGTCTTTTTCCAAATATATTGGGGATCGTTTCACATGCACCAACCACAAATTGGTATCACCATCACTTTCATGATCAACTGGGTTTTTTTTAGTTCTCTGGCAAAGTCCAAATATTTTTCTGTCTTTTCACTTTCTTTCATTTCTACTCCGTGGTCTGTTGAAATGGCAAAATCCATTTGATAACAAATTCTTTTCTTGATAATTAGCATAACGTGTTCTGCCCTGGATTAGGTGATCTGTTTGTATCTCAAAATCCCAGAGAATTTAATGCGTCTCATTCTCCAAGACTGATTCTGGTTGGTGTATGTACTATTTGGCAGAATGGTCAAATTTCATTTTCTTGAACAATTTCAAGTGGATCACATTTCCCAAATAGTCTTGCCTAGACTTGTGTTCTTTTTGTGAACGTTTTCTCCATACACTTATTATATGATTAACATTCTCATCACTTTGTCACCACATAACCTACATTTACTTTTCTGTTGCGTATTGTCAGTTTTTGCTTTAATATAATTGGTCCTTATGACATAATTTTGTACTGCTATTAAAACAGATTTGTGTTTTCTCTTTAAATTTCCTTTTTTTAAAGTCATGTCCAGGTCATCTCACGTGCAATCTTGCCAAGTGACCTTCATCAATTTTCGGTTGACAGCAGTTTCTTCGACTCTCCGAGTCTTTTCTCAAGATTCTATCCGATTTCAACAATGCCGCGGTCTGAACGATTTCAATTCTTCTTTGGATATCTACCACCTTACGTCTCTTTTTCAGGTTCTTCGGGATCATTCTGAGTACTCCAGCTATGATTGGTACTACTATAACTACACGTTTCAATGCTTTTTCGACTCTAGACAAAAATCGAGAAAAGTTTTTCGTTTTCTTTTATTTTTACTCTGTGATATGCATTACACAGTCGGCTGGGGCTGTATAATACATCGACTGCACTTTGCAGAGGGGTAAGACCCCCAACAATGAGTGTCCTGGATATGACACTAAATAATCTGATGGTGAG
>CAUZXS010001549.1:0-40000 GCA_963585895.1 Sepioteuthis lessoniana
AGATTGGTGTTTGCACATAAAATCAGTTGAAACAAAGTAAAACAAAAGTCATAAATTTTGCACCATTCTGTATAAGAAATGATAGATAGGTAGATAGCAACAGAATGAGATAGATAGATAGATAGATAGATAGAAACAGAATGAGATAGATAGAAACAGAATGAGAT
Source organism: Sepioteuthis lessoniana (assembly GCA_963585895.1). Lineage (NCBI taxonomy): Eukaryota > Metazoa > Mollusca > Cephalopoda > Myopsida > Loliginidae > Sepioteuthis > Sepioteuthis lessoniana. The sequence continues at coordinate 168 of CAUZXS010001549.1, forward strand.
AGATGGATAGATAGATGAAAAAATGGCCTGGCTGACATTTTAAAGAAAAAAAATACAGAAACAATGCAAAAGTCTTGACTTATGTATAACTTTCTTGATAAAAAATCAAAATAGATAGACATGAAGAGGCTGATATTGTGTAGGATCAGACACACATTTTAAATGAACTGATAACAGAAGAATGATGCACCATTGCAGCACAGATTTTCTAAGCAACATTCTTCAGGTTTTAAATACACAGTTTTTTCTTCTCTTAGACTAGTTGCCTTTCCAAAGTTAACAAGCCAAGTCTACCCAACTATTTACCCATAGCTTGGAGTGGACTGATGGATTCATGCCTTTTTTATGGGCATTAGCATGAAGTGAAAAACAAACAGCCATGCCCAGAATTTGAACTCAGTGCATCAAGTCTATTTCCTACAACAATGACAGCTATGCCCTTGAAACTCCTTTCCCTAAACTATGGGCAAAATAACCCACCTAGAAGAAGGACAAAAAAGAAAAGTAGACAAGAATTCAGGTATGAGCAGCTTTGTCTGATATCATATATGGTACAATGACTAAATCACTATTCATATATGGTACAATGACTAAATCACTCATGGAAGAGAATGCTGATTTTTTTTTTCATTAGTATTCCGCTGAAAATGTTCATCACATCCTGGGTGAGAGTCGAGATAGGAGTTGAGAAAAAAAAGAGAACTACCAATCATAGATTCTTAACTTTTTTTTTTTTTTGGTTAGTAACAGAAAGGTGCCAGGATATTTCACTAAAGGAAGGAAGGAACACACAGAATATGAAGTGAAATTAGGAAAAAAGAGAGGGAGAAGAATGAGAAAGAACAAAGCGTAAAATAGAGATTTGAGAGAAAAAAAGTGTGTATGTGTGTGTGAGAGAGACAGAGACAGAGAGAGAGAGAACAAAGAAAATAAAGAGAAAGAAAGGGAGAGAATAGGCAGGTAGACCAGGGTAAGAAAGGAAAAAGAGAAAAAGAGAGAATGTATTGGAAAAAAAGAAAGAGGTTTAGATAGTCGGTTGGTTGGTTGGTTGTGTTTTCTGGAATATCAACCCTTGTACATTATTTAATGCCAAATCATATATATATATATATATATATATATATATGATTTGCAGGCAAATAGTTTGTAGGTAACATTTTTACATGAAGCAGATCTCATCTGTTTGCACACAGTAAAATGATTTTCAGTAAATGATTAAATAGTTCTATTATGACGATATATGGGAACCTAACAGATATTACCCCACCAGAGTACAATGGCAATGTAGGGGTACTTCACACTCCCCAAAGCACCAGGAGCCTCACCATCAGATGGTGTGTGATATCCAGGACACTTGTTAGTGATGTAGGTCTTACCTCTCTGCAGAGATGCAATGGGCATATTCTACAGCCCTAGCTAACTGGGCTGAGAGGTTTTAAGAAGGAGATTGGGAGGGGGTATTTGTGTGTCCGTTGGTCTTATTGCATGTCATCTATTACTAAGCCATTTACAGTTGAACTCATGTATTTTTGTAAACAATCATATGGAAATTTACTAAGCTTCTTGCTTAGATGTGGCACAAGGCCATATGAAATATGATTTCAAGTAAATATTCTTGATATTAATAATTTGCATTCAGTAATATGGTTTCAAGTATTCCTACATAATACTAATAATTTTCAAACAGATCTATTTGACCTATAGATTGGACCCAAACAAATATTACCATTCTGGGTTGAAATGGACCAGGGAAAAATAGTTAAGTAGAGCCTTACAACAGAATACATTTTAGCGTTATACCCTAGACACACACACGCACACACACACGCACACACACACACGTGTGTGTGTGTGTGTGTACAAAAAAATGGTCAATACAAGCAGCAAAAAGAAAGAAGAGAAAAAGCAGAAAGAATAAAAGGAAAAATAGAAAGAATAGATAAAAGGTAGAGAGAGAGAGAGAGAGAGAGAGAGAGAGAGAGAGAGCAAAAAACAAGAGAGAGATATAAAGAGCAAATAATGGGAGAGAGGGGGAGAAAGAGAGAGAGAGAGAGAGAAAGCAAAAATAAGAGAGAGAGACATAAAGAACAAATAACAAGAGAAATAGAGAGAGAGAGAGAGAGACAGACAGTAAGTCAATAATGAGAAAAAGAGAGAGAGAGAGAAAATAATAAGAGAGAGATAGTAAATAAAGAGTGAAAGTAATCACAATTACAATTGTTTACATACATCCGTTCAACGGCTACCGAGACCTCAATTCATCTACGAAGAGGCTTACAATAGACGCTAATGGCAACACGATTACTTCTTCGCCAGAGAACTCAACCCTACGGGGGTAGGGGAGTATATATATATATATATATATATATATATATTCAATTATGATATAAACAATATAAAATAAGACACCTAAGACTGGAAATTTTACGCACATGATATATATATATATATATATATATATATATATATATATAATGCCTTTAGAAGGAAACTTAAACCAGGTTAAATTGTCATTATAAATTTATTTCAACGAAGAATATCATTATACTTTCCGTCACATCAAATGACTTTACACGTTTAATTTGAGGTGGAAAACACCAAATATGGATTACAGTCTGTACGGAAAAATAAGAAAGAATAATAAGCAAATATAAGCGTGCTAAGTTTGGTAAAAAAAAAAAGGATCTTGTTTTTTAATAAGTTGATACTTATTAAAAATCCAGACCCTTTTTTTTTACACAGGAAGGATTTTATCCCTATGATGATATTGATTGATTAGAATGACTTACTGTTATTTAGACCACATGACCTCGTTATGTGGAGTAGATATTTATGTCTGCTGGTGAATCACAATACTGGGACATCCACCGAAGCGTTAAGTTTGTAAAAGATGATTTTCTAGCGAATACTGCTGTGCATAAAAACGTAGATGAGACTGATTGGTCACTTGTTTCCATGTATAGTCGGGGGAGTCCCCGTTGTGTAGTGGCTAGCGACATCGTAGTTGGGAAATATGTTCGAACTCCCGTCGAGCTATTGAATTCAATTTCGGAATAATACCCTTTAGAAAGATATTCACCCGCTTATCCCCACCCCCAGCTGTAAGTTAAATAGCACCACGACTGCTCTTCTGCAAGGATTGATTTGGCATTAAATAATCCCACAAAGGTTGACATGTCATTAAACAAAGAAACCAGAGAAAATCTTATCCAACCCCAGCTATATTTTAAATTGTACTTGTACTGTTCTTCTACAAGGATGGCTTTCTTATTAAATAACCCACGAAAGTTGATATACCATTAAACAAAGAAACCGAACTATATACAGTCAGATGTCTGTGGAAATTGATAATTGTTTATATGTACAATGTTAGTATAGCTTTAAATAGAGCATCATGTTCTGCAAGGAACCTTTTCCGATCACGTTTCGTTGGAGAACACCATGATAAGATGTAATCAACACTTAGGAATATGAAGAGGGGAACCGTAGGTAACGAAAAAAAACCACAAGGGGCAAAAAAAAAAATAACAGTTACTTCGAAGGTTTGGTTATGTTTTGTTTTCCTCTTTCTTTTGGTTTAGCCAAGTTTTGTTGAAGTATAGTCAACAGATTTCAATGAAGAAGATTATAAAAATCATCAATAAATAAAAATGAAAAGAAAAATAAACAAATGAAAAAGACGAAAGGAAGAAAAAACTAATTAGATAAAATAAATGAATTGAATGAATTGAATGAAAGAATTGAAATTATGAAATGAATGAATAAATGAGATAAGCAAAAAGAAAAAAAAAGAAAGGAATAACAAAAAGAAAGAGAGAAAAAGAAAGCGAGGATTAAAAGAAAGAAAGAAAGAAAGAAAGAAAGAAAGAAAGAAAGAAAGAAAGAAAGAAAGAAAGAAAGAAAGAAAGACGTATAGAAGTAAGAAGAATAAAATAAAAGGAAGAACAGATGGATAAAAGTAAAAAAGTCAAATAAAAGAAATTAAGAGTAGAAAGAAAGAAAGAAAGAAAGAAAGAAAGAAAGAAAGAAAGAAAGAAAGGCGAATTGAAGTAAGAAGAATAAAATAAAAGGAAGAACAGATGGATAAAAGTAAAAAAGTCAAATAAAAGAAATTAAGAGTAGAAAGAAAGAAAGAAAGAAAGAAAGAAAGAAAGAAAGAAAGATAGAAAGAAAGAAAGAAAGGCGAATTGAAGTAAGAAGAATAAAATAAAAGGAAGAACAGACGGATAAAAGTAAAAAAGTCAAATAAAAGAAATTAAGAGTAGAAAGAAAGAAAGAAAGAAAGAAAGAAAGAAAGAAAGAAAGAAAGAAAGAAAGAAAGAAAGGCGAATTGAAGTAAGAAGAATAAAATAAAAGGAAGAACAGACGGATAAAAGTAAAAAAGTCAAATAAAAGAAATTAAGAGTAGAAAGAAAGAAAGAAAGAAAGAAGGAAAGAAAGAAAGAACTGTTTCTTCTTTGCCCAATAAAATTACAATCAAAAGTTAAAAGCTTACATTTGAAAAATTGCTTTCCTATATTTTGCAAGAAAAATTAAGAACAAAGCCTGTATCTACCATCAGAGCTGATTTTTTTTTAGTGACGTTTTCCCCATGTATACATTAGTACTTATCTTAATGCATATACGTTTTAATAGGTATGATGTACGTTTGCATAAATCAAAGACTGAATGGACTGGATTGGAAAGCTAAAAACAAGCCAATCCCTTTATACCATTAATCAAAGTTTCTCAAGTCTTTGGAAAGACGCTATTATAGTTGTGTTTTGCTTTTTTCCTACCTCCATACATGATTATATCTTCAAATCATTTCCATGGTAACATAACATTCATTCCTTTCCTGTTGGAGTTGTTCATTGTTCCCATTTCTTTAGAACATATATTAAGAAGGAAAGGAAAATAACAAAATTATCAAAGAAAGAAAATAGAGAAAGAAAGGGAAAGAAATAAATAAAGAAAAGAATAAAAGGAAGAAAAATAATAAAATGAAGAAATAAACAAAATAAATAAATAAAAGTGTGAAAGAAAATAATTAACAAATTAGAAAAATATAAATAAATAGATAAATAAATAGACTAACTAATAAATCATTAAACAAAATAAATAAATAAATAAATAAATAATATAAATAAACTAATAAATCAATAAACAAAATAAATAAATAAATTGATAAATAAATAAAAAATATAAATAAACAAACTAATAAATCAATAAACAAAATAAATCAATAAAAAAATTAATAAAAAATATGAAATAAACAAACAAATAAATCAATAAACAAAATAGACAAATAAATAAAAGAATGAAAAATAATGAAGCAAAGAAATAAAAGAAAGTAAGAAAAAGAAAGAAAATAAAAATATGAAAAGAAATAATCAACAAAAAGTATAAATAAACAAACAAATAAATAATCAATAAGTAAATTAGATAAATAAATAAGAACAAATGAAAGTATGAAAAATTATGAAGAAAAGAAAGAAAAGAAAGAAAGAAAATAAGAGTATGAAAAGAAATAATCAACAAAATAAAAAATATAAATAAATAAAAATAAAAGAAAGAAAGAAAAAGAAAGAAATAAGAAAAAGAATGAAAATGAATAAGAATGAATAGATAAGACAAAAAATTAAAAAGAAAGAAAAAAAGAAGATATTTTAAAAAGAGATGAATTTATAAAAGAAATAAATGATTGACAAATGAAATAAAGAGATAAAAGAAAAAAAAAAGAAAGAATAACGAAGAAACGATACAAAAAAAAAAAAAGAAAGAAAATATCAGAAAAAATAAACAAATAAAATGAATAATTAAATGAATGATAAAATGATGAAAAAAAGAAAGAAAAACAAAGAAAAAACAAAGAAGATAAATAATAAGATAAAACTGAAAATTTAGGAAATAAGGAAATAAAGAAATAACTCGATACTGAAAGACTAATAAAATATTCGGAAGCGATTTGAAAGCTTTGTTTAAGGTTTTGCAATATTTTTACATTTGTTGATTTTCACCCCAAAACCAGTTTTTTTTTGGGGGGGGGGTATTTCTTTCTTGACTTTATCGTTTATTTTGTCTTGACATTTTCGGAAGTATTACGAGAAAGGAATGTTTTCTCTTTCGTGTCATTTCAGACCACCACGGACCTTTATGATAAATGTACCACGACTCACTCTGGGACTTCCGCAGCTGCCCCTGAAGCCGCGGGCGTGTTTGCTCTTGCACTCGAGGCGAAGTAAGTACACACACATAAAAAGAAAAAAAAAAAAAACACGTGCACGTATGAGCATGTTCGCACAGGTCTAAATAGAATATAATTATATTCATTTTCGCGCAAATACACGCTCTAGCTTAAACCTGTAAAGTTAATTTTCTTTTAAACTAAAAAAATTAAGATTTTATTATTTCTAGAGGAATATTATACAATAAAACTGGATATTAGGCACTGAAAATGTTTTATTCAGTAACCTGTTTCAGCCGTAGAGGCGCTACTGATGTAGCGTGTCTTTAACGGAAATAAAAAGTAAAAAGTAAAGTTGGCGACCATAGTCGAGGGCGACCCGAAGGTTCCCTTTTCGATATCTACTACACAGAGGTGTAGTGGAGGGCGATACTCCTTTCCCTGGATTGCTCCACTTTACCCTTGATACGTACCTTATATTGCTGAGTGTTTAGCCAGGATGTATCAAGTACCATTTCTAAAGTCTTTGGTGTGACTGGACCTGGGATTGAACCCCGGTCTCCCCGACCATTAGCGAACACTCTACCCACTAGACCAAAGAGCCGGTTTAACGAAGCCTATTCCTCTCCAGGCCCAGTTTTAACAAATAGGTTTTCCTTCTCCAAGACTGGTTGCCAGGTGTGTAAGCACTAGGTGAAATACAGTCTCGCCCAAGATTTGGACTCTGGTAGGCGATTCCACTTCCTACGACTATTACCTTCATGCTAAGAACGCCTCTTATAAGTTATTAATCGTTACTGAATTCTGGAGTAATATAAAGATCCATGAAAATGTTTCATCAACGAAAGGCAGATTACCATATTTATCAACACCTCCGCTCGGGCAGGATATGACACAAGGTCAGTTTTTAAGCGGAGTTTAACAGGTTTGAATTCAGAGTTTTCATTTTCCTAGACTAGTTGCCTCTCCAAGGCTGAAGAACCCAGCTGGAAGGAGAATAATTGGATTCATACCTTTCCCAAGGGTATTAGTGCTATGTGAAATGCAATCAGTCTTGTCCAGGATTTGAACTCGTGTCGCCGTGTCCATTTCCTCCGACGATAACCATTACACCACAGGCATCTCCATGAAAGGCAGGTTATTATGAAATTTAAGACTAAAGGAAGCTTAGAAAATATTAATTTTACAAACTGTTTTCTGGACCTAATATTTTTCAAAGTCAATTTTTATATCTTGTTTATATAGCTCTGATGATTTATATAGCTAATGATATATAGCTGATGATTTATATAGCTCTGATGATTTTCATGAGGTTTAAGACAATCTTATCTTATGAACTCTTCTCAATTTAATTTCCTTCAGATATAAATAATTTGGAATAAGTTTTAAATAAACAAAAGTAGACAAAAAAATTTTCCTCGAAATTATGGCGAATTACTTTTCATGAGCAGCTAAAAAATTGAGTGTTTGAAACATCATTTTAAGAAAATATCAACAGAAAATAGAAAATTGAAATTTGGTTTAGTTTCTTTGTTTAATCTCATATCAACCTTCATGCCACAGCTATTCTTGTTGAAGAACAATAGTGATACTATTTAGCCCATAACTGGGTGGAGGGATAAGGTCTGGGTTGGTTTCTTTGTTTGATGGCATATAAACATTCATGGGTTATTTAATGCCAACGCCAAACTAGAACGAGGACAGTAGTGATACTATTTAGCCCATAACTGGGTGGAGGGATAAGGTCTGGGTTGGTTTCTTTCTTTAATGGCATATAAACATTCATGGGTTATTTAATGCCAACGCCAAACTAGAACGAGGACAGTAGTGATACTATTTAGCCCATAACTGGGTGGAGGGATAAGATTTGGGTTGGTTCTTTGTTTAATGGCATATAAACATTCATGGGTTATTTAATGCCAACGCCAAACTAGAACGAGGACAGTAGTGATACTATTTAGCCCATAACTGGGTGGAGGGATAAGGTCTGGGTTGGTTTCTTTCTTTAATGGCATATAAACATTCATGGGTTATTTAATGCCAACGCCAAACTAGAACGAGGACAGTAGTGATACTATTTAGCCCATAACTGGGTGGAGGGATAAGGTCTGGTTTGGTTTCTTTGTTTAATGGCATATAAACATTCATGGGTTATTTAATGCCAACGCCAAACTTGAACGAGGACAGTAGTGATACTATTTAGCCCATAACTGGGTGGAGGGATAAGGTCTGGTTTGGTTTCTTTGTTTGATGGCATATAAACATTCATGGGTTATTTAATGCCAACGCCAACCTAGAACGAGGACAGAAGTGATACTATTTAGCCCATAACTGGAGTATAGAAGAGTTTAAACCTTTTTTTAATGAAATGCGAAGTGAGAACTGTAGAACTTTAAGGTGAGCTTCAGAAGTTGTTGTACTCCCAACATGTTGGACTCGCCCTCCTCCATAAATACACGTCAACGGAGCGTTGACCGGAGTTCACCAGAATTGATCCAAACCCACGTGACACAATCACGTGAGACATCACTTGCGTAGTGGACAGTAGTCGCAACCCGACTGGACCCTCAGCTTCCTACAAACTAACTACTGTCTAACCCAGTTCACTTGTATCTTGTATCTGTTACTTGAATATATGTTTTTCTATCTACCTTTTTGTGTTCCTCGTGTCTTTCTTTTGCTAGTATCACAACAAAAGTGTACAGATCGTGAAAGCAAGCATTTAGAAGATATAATCTTTAAAACATGGTGATGACAATGAACATAGTAAAATTAGATGCTCCATAAATCTATCTTCAACACCTAAACTATTCAATTTCATTGAGCTAGACTAAGTAGTTTTCAAGATAACTGCTTTCAAAATGATGTCAATATTTTGGGACACTCTTTATATATGGATAATACTGGATTGTAGTCAAAATGATTAAAGCAACATTAAATACGTTTGCTTTTCACCTGTCTTTCTGTCCGTAACATTTTTTTTTCTTTTTCAGCAATGATTTGACCTGGCGCGATGTGCAACACTTGACTGTCTTGTCTTCCAAGAGACGACAGCTATTTGACCTAACTGCTCACCATCACTGGAAAACCAATGGCGCCGGCCTAGAATTTAATCATCTATTTGGATATGGTGTGCTGGACGCCAGCGATATGGTTGATCTTGCTAAGCCCTGGAAGCCATTACCGGAAAGACTACATTGTGATGCTGGGAACGTGACCGGAAACTGGTAGGTTATTTATGTACGCTAATAATAAGGGTCATGTGATAATATATAATATGTATTTCATACAACAATAAGGGCCATCTAGTAAAGTTGGCAACCGTAGTCGAGAGTGACTCAAAGGCTCCCTTTTCAATAGCTACTACACCGAGGTGTAGGGGAGGGCGCTACTCCTTTCCCTGGAAGGGCCATATAATAATATATAATATGTATATTATATAATAATAAGGGCTATATAATTTTATTATTATCTAGTTTATTACAGTTTATAATTCCTTTCTCCGTTATAGTGATTGCGTGTGAATATGTACGATGAATGAGTATGCATGTATGTATTTATTTGCCTTATTTATTTTGTTTTGTATCTTTATGAATAACCATATGCGGAGATGATGATGGTTTATATTGATATATTCGTCGTACGAATCCTTGAGCAAAATTCTTAAAAACAAACAATAAATTGCTCTGAAATAAATGAAAAGAGCAATGCCAGGACATCAAAGCGGTCAACTTTAATCAGAGAGCAGATCAAGGTAAGATATGTGATTAAGAGATTAAAATATGGAGGTGGACAGGACATGTAGCAAGCGAGGAAGGATAACAGATTATTCAAAAGGTGTGTTAAATGCAGAAGAAGACAAGAAAGAAAATAAAAAGTTAGGATATAGAAGTTTGATGATCAGACTGGACAGATTATCTCATCTTTGAAAGAGCTTGAAAAGGCATTTGTCTTACAGTGAACTCAAAATAGTTTTTATTGATTAAATAAATCTGTAACGTCCATCGGGATAGAAATATTTGGTTATAGTGTACATGCTGTGTACTGGATCAGAATATAACAATCATATTTATGAAAAGATCTAGGATTGATTATTCCAATTTTAACTAAGAGAACACAACATTCCCTATTATGTCACGTTGTTATGATTAAACGTTGCTTTGATATGGCACACGATTCTTGGACTGTTTACAGTACCAACTGTAGCTTAAGTGGTCACCCATCTAAGTATTGAACAGTCTCATTACTGCTTAACTTCTTCCTTTCTTTTTGTTATTTTCTAATCTTTGCTAAGATATGACAACCAGGTCTCAAATTGCTACAGAACATGTTGTTGTTTAAGTGATCAACCGTCTAAGTACTGAACAGACATCGTTGCTTAACTTTTTCCCTCTCTTATTCTTTTTATTTACTAATCTTTTGAACTGCTTATCGCTTACTTAACTTCGGTGATCTAACGGGAACCTGTACTTTCAGCAGGGCTTAACAATGATATTTACATTTTGTTTACCAGATTATAAAAACATTTTTTCAGCTTTTGTTTCTTTTTACTTATTTATTTATTTATTTATTGTCTTTTTTAGTTCTTGTTGCTATCGGAAGCATTATTTCCGGGAATATATAACGTTAATGGACATGAACATTGATACGAAAAATTATCTTATAGTAACGAATTCTTTGCCGCATAGAAGCAGACGTAAACAATTCCATTGTTGTCTACCAGACACGAACAGCAGAAGAAGAAAAAATTGATATGGAATGTTTTACAAACTATTCATATAATTAAAAATCTTTAAAAAGGCAACCGACAAATATATTTCTCTCATTTGCACTTTTTAGTAAGAATCTGATATTTCATCATATAAAAAAGGATTGGTTCTTTATTTTGTGACCAAAATTTCATATTTTAATTCAAAAGAGGATAATGTCAAATTTATACTCTCTGTGTATTCATTAATGTTACAGCACATATATGTTTGCTTTGTATTCAAGTTTATGTGAGCTATACGCCCCGTGACGTAATGTCTGAGGTGCTGAAATTTGGCCTCAAAGTAAGTGAGTTCGAACTCTACTCACGCAATTACGTTCGCTTTCAGTTTAATACCACTGGGAAAGCTATAAATCCTTTGATTCCCCCAGCTATGGGTTGAATAATGTCACTGTTCCTATCGCACAAGAATGGCTTTGGCATTAAATAACTCACGAAGGTTGATATGCCAAGAAAACAATCAAGTTCATGGGGGAAAATAAAACATTTTTAAATATATTTTTCTACATAAGTTAAAATTTTCTTTAATATCCTTAAAAATTCGTGTCTCTTAAAGGCGAAATTTGATAATCTAATCTATTAAATCAGGTGCCGTACTTTTACTTAATTTTATGGAACGCCAACGCAAAGGAATTAAGGAAATATTTCATACGGTAAAGTTATTTGAAATAATTCCCAAATTACCCAAAATTCGCTACTTAAGGACTGGTTCCAGCAGTTATATCACCATAAACGCTTTTAAGGATATAATGGTTTGCGAGTGACTTCATTTTTAGTAGGTTTGACTTAACTAAGTGTATTATTATTATTATTAATACGCATTAGAGTTTTTCACATCAGCGTTAGCTGATGGTCTTTCACTGGAGATTGAGTGACAGCAAGTCTCCTCAAGTCTCCAAGACTCTTCTCGGTATTCTGGCCGTTTTCAATAATGCTGTTGTTTGCATGGTGTCCACTCAGCCGCCAACCTCCAAATCTTCCAGGCCCTTTTATAATCCTTTAGTTACTGTGCCAAAAGCATCAATCACAATTGGTATAATTGTCACCTACATGTTCCATAGTTTTTTCAATTCTCTAGGTCGAGGTACTTATCTCTCTTTTTACATTCTGTGGTCAGCCGGGACAGCAAAGTCGAAAATTTTGCAGATTTTCTTTTTTTTTTTTTTGTTGATTATTATAAGGTCTGGTCTTCTGGCCGGGATTAGGTGATCCGTTTGTATGTCAAAGTCCTATAGGAGTTTTTGTATGTCATTTTCTAGGACAGGTGCTGGGTTGTATATATACCATTTGTTGGCATGGTCAAGTTTAAATTTCTTGCACATTTCCTAGTGGATCACCTTGTCCACCCCGACGTGTCTACTCTTGTACTCCTTTTATACCAGTTTGCTGCATTCGCTTATTATGTGATTGATGGTTTCATCTCTCTCACTGCATAGCCTACATTTGCTATTTTGTAGCGTCTTATCTATCCTCGCTTTGATATGATTTGTTCTTATGGTGCTGTTTTGTGCTGCCATTAGGAGAGAATCTGTTTCTCTCTTAAGGTTTCCTTTTCTTAGCCATGTCCAGGTTTTGTCGCGTGAGATGTTGTTTATTAGTTGTTTAAAACGCCCATAGCGTTGTTTTCCTTCCCATTTTTGTTTCCTAGTTATTATCATTCTGTTATCTATTGTGTTGTCAGCATTGTTTCTGATGGCTGTAATCAGTCCTCGTTCGTGTTTTTCTATGTGGTCCTCGAGTCGTTGTATCGGTGCGTCAACGCTGTCTTCGATGCTGGCAGGTCCTCTTCCTCCCTCTTTTCTTGGTACTTATCGTCTGTTAACGTCGTCTCTGGGATGTAATGCCTTGTACATGGTCATTAGTTTTCTAGTTCTTTGGTCCATTTGTCTAAGTTCATCTCTGGTCCACTTGAGAAAGGGTCCAGAGTATCTAACGAGGGGTACAGCCCAAGTATTTATTCCTTTGATGAGATTTCTGCAAGAAAGCTTTGTCTCGAGTAGTTTTCTAGTTCTCCTGAGATATTCTTTTTGAATTTTGTTTTTCATTTCCACTTGTATGATGGTGTCAGCCTCCAAGATTCCTAAGTATTTGTAGTTCTCGTTTTCTGCGAGGGTTCTGATCTTGTCTTAATTTGGTTGTTCTATTCCGTCAGTTAGATGTTGTTTGCCACTTTTCATGACGAGTAGAGCGCATTTTTCAATGCCAAATTCCATCCCTATGTCTTGACTGTATATTCTAACTATGTGTATTAGGGTTTCCAGTTCTTTTTCATTTTTTTGCAAATAGTTTGATATCATCCATGTACATTAGGTGGTTGATCTTTTCTTGCAATCTTCTAAGTTTGTATCCGGCCGTGCATTTTCTGAGTATGTGGTTTAGTGGCATCATGGCAATTATGAATTGTAGGGGTGACAGTGCATCTCCTTGAAAAATACGTCTTTGGATCTTTGTTTCAGCCAACCTTTTTCCTCCTGCTATAAATTTCACTCTCCAGTTTTTCGTGGGTTTTTTTTTTCGATGAAGTTTATGACTTCATGTGATATTTTGTACATTTTGAGACAGTTTATTATCCAGGTTTGCGGAACCATATCATATGCCTTTTTGTAGTCTATCCAGGCCTTAGCTAGATTTTTTCGTCTGTTCTTGCTTTCATTTAGGATGTGTTGATTTATGTAAAGTAACTCTGCTTTGTCTCTGGATCCTTTGCGGCATCCTTTCTGTTCGTCGAGGAACAATTTGCGGCTTGTTAGCGAGTAGAATATCTCTTCCCTTATTTGTGCTGTTAATATTTTCCACATCATCGGTAAGCAAGTTATGGGTCTATAATTGTTTGGAGCAGTTCCTTTACTTGGGTTCTTTTGGATTAATGTGGTCTTCCGTTTGGTCATCCAGTCAGGTACTTGAGCATCTTGTAGGTATCTGTTCATTTCTAGTGCTAGTCTGTCGTGAATGGAGGGGAATTTCTTGAACCAGAATCCATGTATTCCATCATGTCATGGCGTTTTCCAGTTTGATATCTTTTTTAGTGTCTTTTTTAGTAGTTCGATGTGTATTTCCGCTTTGGAGCCTTCCTCGAGTTCTAGTTCTCTTGTCATATCGTTTATCCATTTAGCCTTTTCGTTATGCTTTTTCGGTTGCCATATTTTCGTCCAAAATTGTTCGGTTTCTTTGGCGTCTGGTTGTTGGTATGTTTTTTGTCATGCCCTCCCAGTTGTTGATAGAATTTTCTTTCGTGGTTTTGGAATGTCCTATTTTGTCTGTATTGTTTTACCCTTTGTCGATATATCTTTAATCTCCCTTCTTTCGCCAGAACTTTCTGGTTTATTTCCTCAAGTTGTACTGTTATTTTTTCTCGTGTTGTCTTTTCCACTTTTTTCCCACTTATTCCAGGATCTTTCTGTTTTACCATTTTGGTCTGTTTTCGTAGTTTTTTTTATCTGCGTTTCCAGTCGAATTTCCCATCCTGGTTTTGACTGTTTCTTCGTGCTTTTTGAGGGGACCCCAATTTTCTCACACACTAATTTCGCCCCAGCATAGATTAGTTCATTTAACTCGGTTATATCATTCGTTGTTATGTAAGGTAGTGTTTGATTTATTTTGTTTGTTTCTATTTTAAGTGTTCTCCATTCTATGTCTCTTAATGATGGCAGGGTAATCTTCTCACTTTTCATAATTCTTTTTAGGTTTTCTAGATTTGCCTGTTGTTCTTGTGATAGTCTTTCTGAAGGATTACTTGGTACAGTGGTGTATTCATTTTCAAGAGTGGGCAGTTCATTTCTGATATGTTGTTTTTGGTTGGCGCCACTTGATATGTTTGGAATTGTATTGTCTACCGTCTGTGTTTCCTGGTGTAGTTCTAATATTTCAAGGCCAGAAAACCATCCTTTTTTTATTATTGTTCTAACTTGATCGGCAAGCCTTTGGCTCGTAGTCGGAAAACTAGCAAATTCTTGCCAGATGTCTATCATTCTTTTCCTATACCTTCTTTGTGAAGGGTTGCTCCTAAAATAGCAATGTAGTGCAAGTTGATTGTCTTCCCTGGTCCATGTTTTGCGTTTTGGTCTCTGATCGTTGTGATTGCTAATGTCGTCATTCATGTACCTGAAAAAAGAGCAACTAACATTCGCAGGATCTCCCATGTTGGCTATCAGGAGAGCACCTGTCGATCATGACACCCAAGCCTGTTGCCTGGGTCCCACGTTTTATAATATTGAGATTGGACATTTTTATCATGGGTGGTGTATTGTGGCTATACCAGACCCGGGGGTTGTTTTTAATCTGCGCACCTGACACAGATGTGACCGAGAATAGTCATATTGACTGTTCATAAACAGCAGGTCACAGGTAAAAAAAAAAAAATTCCGGGAAGTATATTTAAACGTAAATTTTAGCTTAGTTAAAGTCCGTTGTCCTGCTATTTTTTACTTCCCAGGCTAATAAAGTGGACTGCTTAAAATATTTTCCATGTCAGCTTAAAGGTAATATCTTTCTTATACTTAAACTAGTTCTAAATTTGCTGGTGATATTCTTTTACATGAGATTTCTGATGATTTTCCGGCGAAATACCGGGCTAAAACGTCTATCAATTTAGAAAGCCGTTGGGCAATATAGAGGGTGACGAGGTAAATTTAAACAATTCTTCAGTTAGCTCTAGATAATTCCACCTGGTATAAACGTTTAGCCGATTAGTGACACCCTTCAGTTAAAATATAACAATAATTCACCAAAAGATTTTACAAGTCACCGAAAATCAAATGTTTTTTTTTAAAAAAAGAGCAATTTGTACTAACCTTTGCCTAACGAGAGTTTCTGAAGAATTATTTAGTCTGTGTACACCTTCAGATTATTATTATTATTATTATTATTATTATTATTATTACTACTATTATTGTTATTATTGTTAATGATAATTATAATAATAATAATTCCAACAATAATTGATATCATCATCAGCATTATGTTCCACACATTGTTTTTAAATTCTCTGAATAGGCTTTGGTATTCTACTAGCTTTCCCACAGTTGTCTGCTTAAACGAAAAAGTTCATAAATTAACAAGATTTTTCTCTAATTAATTAAGTCAAGGTCCAGTTTTATACCGTTTCTAGATTGTGCTTTTAACAATAGGACAACAGCAAGTACTGTAAGCAATATAAGATCCATGTGCCAGACTTAGCAAGCTTAGTAAATACCAACTCATTTATGAGAAACGTCATTTAAATGTTGTCCCTGAGCAACAAGACACAAATACAATACCAAAAGAACATCATTCATAACATTGCCATAAAGTTTCTTGACTGATTTCGTGAACTGCATATGTTATGTTCAGCTATAGAGAATTAACTATCCGTGGCTTATTGATGTAGACATTTTATTTTGAAAATACCCAAGGGCAAAAGTCTGGAGCAGTTAAGTAAGGTGGCTTGTTAATGTCGCTGTCAAACGAGATGATACTATTTCCAGAGATTTGGTATTACATATCAATATTTTGCCAAGCGAAGTAGCATTATCCATTTAAAAGTACAATGAATTATGCTGATCAATTATTTTGACATGATTATCTATCATGTAATGATTCCTATAAGCATTCATATCAACTGCTTCATTCTCACAATTATCGATAAATTAAGGTTTAATAGCCTTATAAAAAATCTCTGCATATTGTAGAATCGGAGTAAAATCTAGTTTAAAACTTAATTATATCTTAGGTCCTTCACACTGAATTGAAACCATTACATTAATTTTTTAAAGTTATAAATTCATACTGACGAACACTTGGAAAAGGCTTTTATTTAATTTATGCATTAACTGTCTTCTATCGTTCAAGAAAAATTGTTGTCTGATATATCAGGTGACAGAAAAATACGGCAATTAGCAGTGCGATCAGTTTCTTTGAAGTAATAAGGGTTGCTACTTCGTTATCAATCAAATCCTTTTAATTTCAAAGATTTGCCTAAGAATTGGACTTTACGATTTATACCGATAACCGGAAGAAAAAATTAAGTCCTGTGATCAATTTTTTTTTTCGGGAGAATGGTTATTGTCAATCACTGGGCTTGTTTAATTTGGCACAAAGCCAGAGGTCTGGGACACTCTGTTAGAATTAAATACACGTTCAATTTACCGGCTTATTGAACTAGTGGGTAGAGTGTTGGCCAATGGTCCGGGAGACCGGGGTTCAATCCCGGGTTGAGTCATACCAAAGTCTTTTAAGAAATGGTACTTGATACCTTCTTGCTTAACACTCAGCAATATAAGGTACGTATCAAGGGTAAAGTGAAGCAATCCAGGAAAGGAGTAGCGCCCTCCCTAACACCTCGGTGTAGTAGCTACTGGAAAGGAAGCTTTCGGGTCGCCCTCGACGACAGTTACCAGCTTTACTTTACTCATCAATAATGAGCTACCTCGCAAACAATTACACGCCCAGAATTCTAAGAATTGTCGAGTCAGAAGATGCTATACAGTCGGTATTTCATACAAATACAAAATAAGAAATAAAATTGGTGACCGTATTTGAGGGTGGCCAGTGGGCTCCTTTTTATTTAGCTACAACACCGAGGTGTTGGGGAAGGCGCTACTCTTTTCCTTGAATTGCTCCACTTTACCCCTTGATCCGTCCCTTATAATACTGAATATTCAGCAAAATGGCATCAAGTACCATTTTTATGAGTCTTTGGTATGACTCAACCAGGGATTGAATGCTGGTCTCCTGGGCAATTAGTAAACTCTCTAGCCGCTAGGAAATTGGACCGGTAATGAAGTTGGCTATATTTATAAACAAAAAGCCCTCAATGTCAGTGATAGAGCATATGTTGACCTAGGCTAAAATAGAATAGACAGTGTCAACTGTGCTTGACCACAATGATTTTATTGCCTATGTGATTGTCACATATGCGCATACACACAAACACACACATACATATATATATATATATAGAGAGAGAGAAACAGAGAAAGAGAACTTTTAACCCTTCCTTATAAAACAATCAATGTTATTAATCTCGTTTTTATTATTTGAAGCACGGAAAACTTTTATTATTATTATTATTCATTAGGATTTGTATTTTCACTCATTTTTGATTTTTGTTATTTTTTATCGCATCATCATCATCATCAGCAGCAGCAGCAGCAGCAGCAATAGCAACAACAACAACAACAACAATAATAATAATAATAATCTAGCTAAAAATATTGAGAAGCGACCTGGAGACAGTGGTGGGGGGCTTAAAGACTCTATAAGAAAGAACAAAGAAAGACTATTTACTATAGCCAGTAATAGAAATGGCAACATAAGAACTAACAGAAAACAACAAAAACTAGAAAACAGAAATGAAAAGAAAAATAACTGTATGGATATTTCAAGCGACAAGCTAACAATATTGCATACAAGAAGTCATTAACATAGCAAAGAAAGGGAAATCTAAAGAGAGAAATTGATTGCAGCACAAAATAATACGGACCAAACAAGCACAAAAAGAAGTATAATATTAGGCATGACTGGGTGGGGGAAAGTAATCCACTGGGAATTGTGCAATATATTGAATTTTTACCATACTACCGAATGGTATAGGCACTGATTAGAATCCGTTCTGGAGAATGAAACGCATGAAATTCTCAGGGATTTTGAGATACGAAGAGATCATCTAATCCCGACTAGAAGACCAGACCTAGAGCTAATTAACAAAAAAGAGAATTTTCAAAGATAACGAAAAGAGAAAAAAGTTCTTAGACTTAGCCAGAGAACTAAAATAGCTGTGCAACATGAGGGTAACGGTGATAGCAATTGAGTGGTCCCCAACGGCTAGGAAAGGGGCCGAAAAAGTTGGAAATTGGAGGAAGAGTTTTTCGCTTTCCTTTGCTTTTAATTCTGTGGTCTGCTTGAATTGGGAGTTCCACGAATTGACTTTTTTTCATTTATACCAACAATAGGAATTCCATTTTTATTAGTTTTCTTTTACTTATTTTGATATATAAATTTACATTTCTTTCTTTGTTTCTTTTCTTTTCTTTGTTTCTTTCTTTGTTTCTTTCTTTGTTTCTTTTCTTTCTTTTCTTAGTTTCTTTTCTTTCTTTGTTTCTTTTCTTTGTTTCTTTTCTTTGTTTCTTTTTTCTTTCTTTCTTTCTTTGTTTCTTTCTTTTCTTTCTTTCTTTCTTATTGCATCGCTTTCTTATTGCATTGCTTTCTTATTATCTGTGATGTGGTGTGTGTTCCCTTTCTTTACTCTCAATCAAAATGTAAGGTTCTGTTATTTGTTTGTGGTGATGACAATATTCGAATATAAGTGTTCATATCTTATAAATATGATAGAAAATAAAACTCCTAGTATTGACTAACAAGAACAGTCTAACCGAAATGAACCGCCAACTTCTGAAAATAGAAACACCACACATCCCAAAACCCAGAGAAAACACTAACACAAGAACAAAAATATAAATCTAGAAAATTTAAAGACTACCTTACAATCACTAAGAAACATAGATTAGAGAACAGACAAGGCGAAAACAAAAAATAAATAAATGAAGTATTAACGTATATATCAACAAAAACATCACAGAATTAAATGAACTAATCTATGCAAAAGCGAGATTAGTAAGTTAGAAAATCGGGATTCCCTTAAAGAACACAAACTGAAAATTAAAACCTGGATGGCAAATTCGACTGGAAACGCGGATAAGAAATCTACGAAAACAAGCAAAAAATGATTAAGAAAAACAAAACAAAAAAAAAACACGCTGGAACAGGATGGAACAAAAAAGAAAAAAGAATACAAGAAAACTAACAATACAACTTTAGGAAATAAGCCAGAAAGTAATGGCGAAAGAAGGAAGATTAAAAAGTGAGAAAGGGTAAAGCAATTCAGACAAAACAGTATATTCCAAAACAATGAAAGAAAATTCCACGAACAAGTAGGGGGAGATGGTACGAAGACATACCAACAACCGGACACAAGGGAAACAAAACAATTTTGGAGTAAAATATGGCAGCCAAGAGAATATAACAAAAAAAAAAACGAATGGATAAGCAACATAGCAAAAGAGTTAGAAGGACTCGAAGAAGGATCCAAACCGAAAATACACATCGATTCACTAAGAAAAAAATATCGAATTAGAAAACGCCAGGCCATGATGGCATACAAGGATTCTGGTTCAAGAAACTCACCTCCATCCATGACAGACTAGCACTCGAAATGAACAGATACCGACAAGAAGCACCTGTACCCAAAGGGATGACCAAAAGAAAGACCACATTGATCATGTGGTGACAGAGATGAAACCATCAATCACATAATAAGCGAATGCAGCAAATTAGCAGAGTAGAAGACTAGACACGACTGGGTAAGCAAGGTGATCCACTGGGAATTGTGCAAGTAATTTAAATTTGACCATACGAACAAATGATACATGCACAACCCAGTATTTGTCCTGGAAAATCGGACGCACAAACTCCCCTGGGATTTTGACATACAAACAGATCACCTAACCTCGGCCAGACGACCAGACCTAGTAATAATCAACAACAACAACAACAACAACAAAAAAAACCTGCGAAATTGTGAACTTTGCTGTCTCGGTTGACCACAGAGTAAGATTGAAAGAAAGTGAAAAGAAAGATAAGTACCAGGACCTTGTTGGGGAATTAAAGTAACTGAGGGACATGAAAGTGACGATTATACTAATTAAAATTGGTGCTCTTGGTAAGTTCACCGAAGGATTAGTAAAAGTACTGGAGGACTTGGAAATTAGAGGACGAATGAAGGCCATCCAAACTACGGCATTTTTGAGAACGGTCAGAATACTGAGGAGAGTCCTGGAGACTTATGGAGACTTTTTCTCACTCAAACTCTAGTGAGAAACCATAAGCTAACGCTGGTGTGAAAAACCCTCAAAAGAGAAAAATAATAACTGACAATGTTTCAACTATAAATAAAAACAATAAAAAAATAAAAGATGCTAAAAGTACAACTGAGATGAAAATATTAACAACAAAAATGATTATAGTTTTTTTATGGGTTTGTTAAAAAATTTTCAAATTTTCAAACTAATTTCAAATGTTCAAACTAATTTCAAATTTTCAAACTAATTTCAATTTTTTTTATAGTTGTCTTATGGGTTTATTAATCATTCTTTCATTCTTTTCTTATTTTCTTTTACTGATATCATGTTTTACATATTGAGATAACAAAGATATTTCATTTACCTTTTCGGTTTCTACATTCACTTATTCCTTAGTTCCTTTGGGATAATAATGTAGTCTTTTTTTTCAGCCATGATTTTCTTTATAAGCTCTACATTTTTCAGACTTCTTTTGTTAACATTGACGTGGTGTTGGGTTCTATAGTGATTTGGCTTTCAATTATTTGTATTCAATTCTTGTTGGGGGGGGGGATTTTCTCATTCATATTCTTCTCGACTACCTGTCCACATATTTCTAGGTAAAAAATCTCAAGATCAGAAAATCAGTCTTTCTTTAATATGATTCTAACTTAGTCAGCTTATTGTATAAAATCTAGCGGATACTGCCCAAATTTCGATAATTATTTTTCTTTAATCACTTTGAGTAACATTGCTTCTAAAATAAAAGTGGTTTAAAAGTCTTTTGTTCATTTTTTTCCTTTGGTGTCCGCAGATAAAGTGTTGCTTTGGTGTTTTATTATTATATTACTCATTGAGAGTTTTTCACATCAAGTCTCCTCAAGTCTCTAGGACTCTTCTTAGTATTCTGGCCGATCTTAATAATGCTGTAGTTTGGATGCTCTTCACTTTTCCTCTTATTTCCAAGTCCTCCAGTCCCTGTACTAATCCTTTAGTGACTGCACCGAGCGCACCAATTACAATTGGTATCACCATCGCTTTCAGGTTCCATAGTTTTTTCAGTTCTCTTGCAAGGTCTAGGTACTTATCTCTCTTTTCACTTTCTTTCAGTTTATTATTATTATTATTATTATTATTATTATTATTATTATTATTATTATTATTATTATTCACTCATTAGAGCTTTTCACATCAGCGAAAGCCGATGGTTTTTCATTGAAGTGAGTGACAGCAAGTCTCCTCAAGTCTCCAGGACTCTTCTTAGTATTCTGGCAGTTCTTAACAATGCTGTCGTTTGGATGGTCTCCACTCGTCCGCCAACCTCCAAGTCCTCTACTCCCTTTAGTAATCCCTTAGTTACTGTTCCAAATGCACCTATTACAATTGGTATAATTTTCACCAGCATGTTCCACAGTTTTTTCAGTTCCCTAGCAAGGTCGAGGTATTTATCCTTCTTTTCACTTTCTTTCTTTGCCGGGACAGCAAAGTCGACTATTTTGCAAGTTCTCTTTTTTTTGTTGATTATTATTAAGTCTGGTCTCTTGGCCAGTTATAAGTGATCCGTTTGTATATTAAAGTCCCATAGGAGTTTATGCGAGTCATTTTCTAGGACAGGTGCTGGGTTGTGCATATACCATTTGTTAGTATGGTCGAATTGAAATTTCTTACACATTTCCCAGTGAATCACCTTACCGACCCAGTCGTGTCTCGCCTTATATTCCCGCTGTGCTAATTTGCTGCATTCGCTTATTATATGATAGCTGGTTTCATCTCTGTCGCCACATAGCCTGCATTTGCTATTTTGTTGCGTCTTATCTATTCTCGTTTTGATATGATTCGTTCTTATGGCGTTGTCCTGTGCTGCTATTAGGAGAGATTCTGTTTCTCTCTTAAAGTTTCCTTTTCTTAGACATGTCCAAGTTTTGTCGTGTGAGATATTGTTTATTAGTCGTTTAAAGCGCCCATAAAGTTGTTTTCCTTCCCATTTTTGTTTCCTAGTTACTGTCATTCTGTTGTTCATCGTGTTCTCAGTTTCATGTCTGGTGGCTGTAATGAGTCCTCCTTCGTGTTTTTGTATATAGTTTTCGAGTCGATGTATGGATGTGTCAACGCTGTCTTCAATGCAGGCAAGTCCTCCTCCTCCCTCTTTTCTAGATACATATAGCCTGTCAACGTCGTCTCTGGGATGCAATGCCTTATGCATTATCATTAGTTTTCTTGTCCTTTGGTCCATTTGTTTAAGTTCCTCTCGGGTCCACTTGAGAAAGGGTCCGGAATATCTAACGAGAGGTACAGCCCAAGTATTTATTCCTTTGATGAGGTTTCTGCTATTGAGTTTTGTCTCGAGTAGTTTTCTGGTTCTTCTGAGGTATTCTTTCTGGATTTTTCCTTTCATTTCTGCTTGTTTGATGGTGTCAGCCTCCAAGATGCCCAAGTATTTGTAGGTTTCGTTTTCTGCGAGTGATTTTATCTTATCCTTGTTTGGTAGTTCTATTCCGTCAGTTAGATGTCGTTTGCCACTTTTCATTACAAGCATTGCACATTTTTCTATACCAAATTCCATTCCTATGTCCCGGCTGTATATTCTCACTGTGTGTATTAGGGTTTCCAGTTCTTTTTCATTTTTTGCAAAAAGTTTGATGTCGTCCATGTACATTAAATGATTAACTTTTTCCTGTCATCTACCAAGTTTGTATCCCGCTGTGCATTTTTTGAGTATGTGGTTAAGTGGCATCATGGCAATTATGAATAGTAAGGGTGATAGAGCATCTCCTTGGAAGATCCCTCTCTGGATCTTTGTTTCAGCTAATTTTCTTCCTCCTGCTGTCAGTTCGACTCTCCAGGTTTTCATCGTTTTGTCGATGAAGTTTATGATTTAGTCTGATATTTTGTACATTTGTTGGCTGTTTATTATCCAGCTATGCGGAACCATATCATATGCCTTCTTGTAGTCAATCCAGGCTATAGCTAGATTTTTCTGTCTTGTCTTGCTCTCATCTAGGATGTGTTTATCTATGTAGTGTAATTCTGCTGTACCTCTGGATCCTTTGCAGCATCCTTTCTGTTCGTCAGGGAACAATCCACGGCTTGTTAGAAAGTGGTAAATCTCTTCCCTTATTTGTGCTGTTAATATTTTCCACATCATTGGTAGGCAAGTTATGGGTCTGTAATTGTTGGGGGCGGTTCCTTTGTTTGGGTCCTTTTGTATCAATGTGGTCCTTCCTTTAGTCATCCACTCTGGTACGTGCGCTGTTTGTAGGCATTTGTTCATTTCTAATACTAGTCTGTCGTGAATTGAGGTGAACTTCTTGAACCAGAAACCATGTATTCCATCATGGCCTGGCGTTTTCCAGTTTGATACCTTTTTAAGTGTCGTTCTGAGTAAATCAGTGTGTATTTCAGCTTTCGGGCCTTCTTCGAGTTGTTCTAGTTCTTTTGTGATATGGTTTATCCATTCAGCCTTTTCATTATGTTGTTTTGGTTGCCATATTTTAGTCCAGAACCGTTCTGTTTCTTTCGCATTCGGCTGTTGATGTGTTTTATTGTTATCCCCTCCCAATTGTTGATAGAATTTCCTTTCATTGTTCTGGAATGTCCTATTTTGTCTGTATTGTTTTACACTTTGTCGATATCTCTTTAACCTTCCTTCTTTTGCTAGTACTTTCTGGTGTATTTCCTCAAGTTGTACCGTAAGTTTTTCCTGTGTTGTATTCTCTTTCCTATTCATTTCAGCGTTTTTCTTTTGTTTTACCACTTTCATTTGTTTTCGTAGGTTTTTTTATCTGAGTTTCTAGTCGAAATTCCCATCCTGGTTTTGACTTTGCTTTCGTGTTTTTTGAGGGGATCCCAATGTTTTCGCAAACTAATTTTGCTCCAGCATAAATTAGTTCATTTAAATCTGTTATGTTATTTGTTGGTATATATGTCAGTACTTGATTCACTTTATTAGTCTCTGCCTTAACTATTCCCCATTCAATGTTTCTTAATGATGGTAAGGTGGTTTTTTCACTGTTTAAAATTCTCTTTAAATTTTTTAAAATTAACTTTTGTTCTTGTGTTAGTATTAGGGTGTTTTGTTGGGTAGTCTTTTGTTGGGTGGGGTTTCCATTTTCCGAAGTTGGTTCATTTTGGATGGGCTGTTTTTGTTTGTTGATATTTGCTGTGTCAGGTAATGTATTTCTCCTTTCTTGATCATTTATTTTTTGGTGTATTTCAATTATTTCGAGTTCTGAAAACCAACCTTTCTTCATTATCGTTCTAACTTGATCAGCGAGTCTCTGACTAGTTGTCTGAAAAATAGAAAGTTCTTGCCATATCTCCATCATTCTTTTCCTGTATCCTCTTTGTGCAGGGTTACTCTTGAAATAGCAGTGTGGTGCAAGTTGGTTGTCTTCCCTAGTCCATGTTTTCCGTTTGGGTCTCTGGTTGGTGGGGTTCGTCGAGTCGTTATTCGTGTACCTGAAAAGAGAACAGCCAACATTCGCAGGATGACGATCGGATCTCCCATGTTGGCTATCAAGAGAACACCTGCCGATCATGACACCCAAGTCTTAATCCTGGGTCCCACGTTGTGTAAAATATGAATTTGACATTTTTATCATGGGTGGTATATTGTGGCTATACCAGACCCAGGGGTTGTTTAAAATCTGCGCACCTGACACAGACGTGACCGAAGACAGTCATGTTGACTGTACATTGACAGCGGGTCACAAAGAAAAAAAAACCCAAAAAACCTAACTTTTAACTTAGTTAAAGTCCAATTACTTATTCTTATTTCATAGGATATCATTCCCGTGTGAACTTCCCGTTTCCTGTTGCCCGATGGTCAATTTCCTACTGAGCTAGCACTATTTTAAATTTAGTTTGTGATACTTAACTAATATGAGAATAGAAACATAGTAAGTCTTTCAGTCCCAATCGGATACAGATTTTCCGGTTAAAGAAGAGTCACATGTGATAGAGATTATGAGAGGGGTCTATGTATGTTCGGTTGGGGAAGGTTATTGGAGGGGGGGTTTGGAATTCCCTTTCGTCTACACATATTCCAATAATCAAAAATTACACTAGTCACGGAGCTAGGACGCTAAATTTAAAACAAATCTATTTCGTATTCTCAAAAATATTCACCTGGAATAAACATTGGTCATTAGTTAGCAAGTCTTCATTTAAATTCAAATGTTAAGCAAACGATTTTTACGAGACGCAAAAATCAGTGATTTAAATAGACAGTAACCAAAATTTACCTTTGAGTAGACATTTACAGTAATAGATATGTTTCCTCTGACCTCACCAATGTTTTTAAACTACTGTGGTCATTCATATACATTTCAACAATTCCTTAGCACGTGTTACTTCGAGAATATTCCATTCCAAGCTTATATTTTCGGAGTGGGGAGGGTTCGGTCATTCATCTTTTTTTCTTTTGATTTTACTTTTACTAAAATCATTTTTTGCTTTTAATTTTTAAGTCAGTCATGTTTGGTTGGGGAGGTTTTTAGGGACCTTTTTGGGGGGGGGATTCCCTTTCGTCTACACATATTCCAATAATTAAAAATTACACTAGTCACGGAGCTAGGGCGCTAAATTATTATTATTATTATTATTATTATTATTATTATTATTATTATTATTATTCACTCATTAGAGCTTTTCACATCAGCGAGTGACAGCAAGTCTCCTGAGTGACAGCAAGTCTCCTCAAGTCTCCTCAAGTCTCCGGGACTCTTCTCAGTATTATTATTATTATTATTATTATTATTATTATTATTATTATTATTATTATTATTATTATTATTATCTCTCTTCAATACAATTGTTTTGTAGTTTGTTCATTTCCAATTCTTTATTTTTTGTAATCTTTTCCTTTTCTTCATTGCAAAATTTTGTTTTTTAAGCAAATGTTGCTTTCAGTAATAAATAAATAAAGTTTTAAAAACGTGAAAACTCATGAAACCATCTTATTGCGTGACAAAAAGTATTCAAACGTTTTTCCTCTTTCAATGAAGACGTCTATTCTCGTCGATTGCGAGGCACAGTAACCATCAACATACTATTTCTGCTCAGCGTACACTAAGATGTTCGATCTTTTCCTATTGTCCGAGAGAGTCTTTCCGCATAATTGAGTTTAGAAACCAATCCGGTCCGGATTCTGACTTGTAGCATTCAATTCTATGGCTGACATAAAAGACAGCAGTCAATTGACGATAATGGCTGAGCCTGGGTGATGACTATCATAGAAAACATTTTATAGAAATATATTTAAAAGGTAATAGCAACCATAGCAGCAGCAAACAGTAGCACAAAGCAAAAGACATTAAATCTGTTTTGTTTTTTCAAACATAACTTATCAAACAAAGCACATTAAATCTAAAGTAGACAGAAGGAATTTTTATTTTTTCTGAAGATATTAATTGTTAAGATTATCTTCATTTATTAAAAAAGGAAAAGAAAAACAACTACTACTCCTATTTACTCCTTGAGAGTTTTTCACATCAGTTTTAGTTTTCACTGGAGTTTGAGTGACAGCAAGTCTCTTCAAGTCTCCAGGATTCTTCTCAGGATTCTGGCCGTTCTCAAGAATACTGCAGTTTGGTTGGTCTCCACCAGTCCTCTTATTTCCAAGTCCTCCAATCCCTTTAAAAATCTTTTGGTGACTGTACCAAAAGCACCAGTCACGATTGGTATAATTATCTCCTTCATGTTCCATAATTTTTTCAATTCCCAAGCAAGGTCTTGGTACTTATACTTATTTTTTACTTTCCTTCAGTTTTATTCTGTGGTCAACCGGAGCAGCAAAGTCCACAATCTTGCAAGTTCTTTTGTTGTTGTTGATTATTATAAGGTTTGATCTTCGGGCTGAGATTAAGTAATCCGTTTGTATGTCAAAGTCACTTGGGAGTTTATGTCCCATAAGAGTTTATGATAAAGTACCTCAACCGAGGAATGTCGAGGTACTTTATTATTATTATTATTATTATTATTATTATTATTATTATTATTATTATTATTTGCGCATGAGAACAAGTAAAATATCTCACTATAGTTATCGCTATGGTTCTCTTTCAGAAATGTTACAAACAAACCAATAACGTAGAAAAAACTAAAACTATTTACCTGAAATTATATTACACATACAAAATGCACCCCACAACACATAAACCAAGCAATCACTTAAAATGTTGTCATTTTAGAATTAAACAGTTTTCAATCAAATTTGAAACCGATTGATAATTTTGTGCAGCGAGCGTTCCTATTAAATGCTTTTAATCGTCCAAATTTTCTCAATAACAGATATAAATATAAAACTCTAATTAAAATATTTCACTCTTTTCTAAACAGAAGCATCAATATCAACACTGACCACTATTACGCAGAGAACCCAATGAATTAATGAGTCGTCTAGTTATTACTTTTGATTAGAGTTATATTTCGTCTTCAATTTTAGTTGCTGTTTTTTTGTAAAAAATTATGGTTGGTTGACAATACTTTATTATTACTATTATTTGCTTATTAGAGTTTTTCACATCAGCATTAGCTGATGGTCTTTCGCTGGAGTTTGAGTGACAGTAAGTCTCCTCAAGTCTCCATGACTCTTCTCGGTATTCTGGCCGTTCTCAATAATGCTGTAGTTTGGATGGTCTCCACTCATCTTCCAACTTCCAAGTCCTCCAGTCTCTTTAGTAATCCTTTAGGTACTGTTCGAATCGCACCAATTACAATTGGTATAATTGTCACCGGCATGTTCCATAGTTTTTTCAATTCTCTAGCAAGGTCGAGGTACTTATCCTTCTTTTCACATTCTTTCAGTTTTATTCTGTGGTCAGCCGGGACAGCAAAGTCGACAATGTTGCAAGTTCTCTTTTTTTTTTTTTTGGTGATTATTCTTAGGTCTGGTTTTCTGGTCGAGATTAGGTAATCCGTGTGTATGTCAAAGTCCCATAGGTGTTTATGTGTGTCATTTTCTAGGACCGGTGCTGGGTTGTGCATATACCATTTGTTTGTATGGTCTTATACCATTTGTTCGTCATTTGAGATTTCTTCACACCTGTGTTAGCTAATGGTTTCTCACTGGAGTTTAAGTGACAGCAAGATCACTCTAGTCTCCTGGACTCTTCTCTTGCCGATTTTAATGCCGTAGTCTGGATGGTCTCCACTTGTCCTCTTATTTCCAAGTCCTCCAGTTCCTTTACCAATCCTTTGGAGATTTCCCAAGTCCACCGACCACAATTGGTATCACTACTACCTTCATGTTCCATAGTTTTTTTTAATTCTCTAGCAAGGTCTAAGTACTTAACTATCTTTTCGCTTTCTTATATTTTAACTCCGTGGCCTGCCAGGATGGCGAAGTCCACAATAAGGCAGTTTCTCTATTTTTCGTTCCCACTAGTTTTAGCTAATGATCTTTCATTGGAGTCCAAGGGACAACAAGTCTCATCAGAACTATTTTCAGTATTCTTGTCGATCTTAGAAATGTTTTAGTTTAGATGGTCTCGATTCTTCCTCTGATTTGCAAATCCTCCAGTCCTTTTTCCTAGCCTGACTTGGAAGAGGAGGGGTTTTAGTGTAACGGTTATCGTCGTAGATAAACCGGGCACCCAAGTTTAGAACCTGTAACAGGCTGTTTGTATTTCACTTAACGCTTAGACTCTTGGGAAAGTTACGAATCCAATTATTTTTCTCCAGTTATTTGCAAATAGCTGGGCAAACCAGGATCTTTAGTGTTGGTGAAGTAACAGATCTAAGAGAAAGAAAACTGTAAGTAAAGAAGGCGACCTCAGTCGAGGGTGACCCGAAGGCTCCCTTTTCAATAGCTACTACACCAAGGTGTAGGGAAGGGCGCAACTCCATTCCCAAGATTGTTCCACTTTACCCTGATGCTTATCTTATAATGCTGAGTGTTAAGCAAGGCGGCATCAAGTAACATTTTTTGAATCTTTGGTATGACTCGACTTGGGATTGAACCCCGGTCTCCCGGACCTTTGGTGAACACTCTACTCATTCGGCCAATGGCCCGGTAAAACGAGGTGTACTCTGCTTAAAAATTGACCTTGTGTCCCATCCTTCTCTGTGGAGTAAATATACACTTTTAGAAAATATACACTTCCCTGTGGAGTAAATATACACTTTTAGAAAATCTGGTACGTTTAACCTGCTTTTCCTTAAACAAGGGAAATGTATGTTTAAGCTTCATCAAGGAGCCCAGTCGGCTGGGGCTGTAGAATATACAAACAACATCTCGAGTGTCCTGGATATGACATTAAACATTTAATGACGAGGCTGCAGCCCTGGACCTTTGAGAAATGTGGAGTACCCCTTCATTGCTATTACTCCCTGGTCCACTCTGACCGGGAGGGGTAGCTTCTGATAGTGTCCTATCTATGGCTCAAAAGAAATTGATATATAGATATGTGCAAACAAATGACTGAAGCTAAATGAAATTGTTAGAAATAAAACTGTTTGATCATTTAACTGTGTGCAAACAAACGACTGTTGTTTAATTGAATTCTTAGCGATGCATAACAAAACTTGAAACCATTTAACGGTGTGCCTAAATTGAACTGTTAGTGTTACATAACGATGTTTGAAACCATTTAAATGATTGCAAACAATAGATCAATGCTAAATAGAGCTATTGAATATTTGGAACTATCTAACTGTGTGCAAACAATAGTATTACTTGTGTGCAAACAAATTAGCTCTGATTCATTTAAAAATAAGATTACCAACAAAATACTATCTTACAAATGATATTAATAACCATTTAACTGTATGCAAAAAAATGAGTTCTGGTTCGTTTAAAAATATTATCTATAAACTATGCGTTTACAAATCATATATAATGTGTATAAAGAGGATTTGGCATTAGATAACCTACAATGGTTGATTTGCCATAAAACCCAACCAAACCAAATCCTATATATTTGATATATATGCGTAAAGAGGATTTTGCATTAAATAATCTACAAGGGTTGATATATCATAAAACACAACCAAACCAAATCATATGTATTTAATATATATGTATAAAAAGGATCTGGAGTTAAATAACCCACAATGGTTTATATACCATAAAACCCAACCCAACCAAATCATATATATATATATATATATATATATATATATATATATATATATATATATATATATATATATTTATAAAGGGGATTTGGTATTAAATAACCAACAATGGTTGATATGCCATGAAACACTACCAAACCAAATCCTATATATTAACATATATGTATAAAGAGGATTTGGCATTAAATAACCTACAATGGTTGATATACCATAAAACACAACCAAACCAAACTTCATCAAGAGTTTAAACTCTCTTGATTGATGCTGTCGTAGATTTACATAAAAGAAAAGGATTATTGCGCCAAAAAAGAAATTAGAGACAAAAGAAAATACAAGCCAGTTTTTACATTCAGTATCAGCCTTTTATATTGATACGCCAATGAGAACATTATACCGTAAAGAATGGATAATTTTAAACAACAATATGATTTTTTCGTACAGTACAAAGTAAATGTATTAATTGATCGTTGTGACATTATAAGACAAGTAATTGGCCCAATAAGAAACTAAAACGAGTAAAATGTGTCAAAAATATGCACGAGATGATATCAAAATATATCGACACTAAACTATCAAATTATTTTAATTTCAAAATGTAAAATTCAAATAAAGTCATACGTACAGAAACTTACCTAATAAAGGAATGAAGTCTTGACATAGTCGACATCAGTTATTGCCAATTTGAAAAAAATGTCATGAAGCCAGTGTAAACTGTCAGTCTCAAAGGGAAAGAAATGTGGCCGCAAAGTATATTAAAAGAAATAATACGGTGCAGACCATTACAAAAACTGTTTCAGGAGTGCTTCGACAACTGAAAAACTTTCTGGATTAAATATTTGGAGTTGTAAGGCCACCATTTTGAAGGAAATTAACGTTACATTCATTGCTTATTTCTTTCTTTGTAAATACAGCTTCAATATCGATACTTTTTTAACACACCACGTATTTTGAAGGAAATTAACGTTACATCCAATGCTTATTTCTATTTTGGTAAATACAGCTTTGTTCGAGTGACATTTTTGATCATAGTACGAATATTGAAGGTAAATAACGTTACATTCATTGTTCCTGGTAGATACAACTTCAGTCTCGATACTTTTTGAACACACAATGTATTTTGAAGGAAATTAACGTTATATTCCTAGTTGATTTCTGTCTTGTTAAATAAAGTTTCAGTCACGATTTTCTTTGAATACACTTCGTATTTAAAAAAAAAATGATGTTTCATTCACTATTCATTTCTGTCTCAGTATATATAGACTCAGCCTTCATACTTTTTTAATACAATCATAATGTTGTCACAGATCATAAAATAGAGAGAATAAGGAATTCTTACCATAACAGAGATTATTTGGACAATAGAACCTCTTTTTTTCTTCGTGTTTTTGATACTGTTAGTCACTCTTCTCAAATTTATCGACCGTATATCAATAATTCATACGAACACTGATATAAGAATGTATCTAAAATTTCGTGATATGGGCTTCAAATGTTCCAACATTTCAAGAATTCATTTAATATCCTTTTCTAATTTTCATTCAATCAATTTCTGTTTCATATACGCTAAAAAATCACCTTATAAATAACTGGATTCTGATTTTTCAACATATTCTATTGTAGACCTTTGCCATAACGAAATAATTTTGTTAGAGAGAAGTGGTCACTAAAACCGAAAGTTAGTTATAACCAATTCAATCAATCTGAATGAATATGCAATTTGCTTCATTTGCCCTCTCACTCAAGTGCTACTTATCTATGGACTCCTAAGCTAATGAGCCAATCTTGATGAAACTTGATATATGAACTTTTTTTTTTTTTTTTTACCTCAAGGAGTGTTTTAATAGTATTTCTTGATTGGGAGGACGGTGCGAGTTGCTCATAACATTTTTGCAAAAATGTTGATCAAAATGTCTAATTCGTCCAGAAGTCTAATAAAACTGGTATCAGTAGAATTATACCACCTCGCGGGAGGACCCAAACTTTTGGGTGGAAAATGATGAAGGACTCATTCTATGAACATCACGCGCGATGTATACACACACAGACATATGCACACCTAAATAAAGAAGTGAGAATATATATACATATATACATATATGTATATATATATATATATATATTTATGTGTGTACATAAATATAGATATATATTTATACTTGCAGAGCTAGATGTAATCTACCTTGTTTTCACTTAACCAGATCACTAGGATAATTCTGACAAAAGAGGGTTGGGTCAAACCACATTTCATTGAGGTATTTTTGTGGTTTTGAAGGACCAGAAATGAATTACACTAAGAGATGCAAGGTGTAAAGCAATATATATTTACGGAAATACAGACAGTAACTTTTTATAGTGTCGGGGAGGGTCCATGCAGTGACATCATGAGTGTATCACCATAACAGGTATTCTGTCGGTCTTTTTTCTTTTGACTGGGTATTTCGATATTGATTGATTATTTTCAAGCAGCACAAATGTTTAATAGTTTTTTCTTTTTTATAGAATTTTCCCCTGATATCAGTTTGTGAGATATAGTTTTTTACAAGGTGTGTAATCTGTTTTTTTTTTCCACCGACTGAATTATATAATAGGTATAAAACTAAAACTAAAATAAAAATTATACATATAGATATATGTGTGTGGGGGTGATTGGAACTTCTTCGGGAATAGGGCATGGTTCGGGGTCTTTTTCGATGAAGGACGGAGCGCAGGCAGAATGTTTTTGGTGGGTCAAATGACGTTATTTAAAACAACAAACGCTGATTCATAAATCAAGCAGCCAACTTTTTCTTGTCATAAACGGCCAACTTTTTCTTGTTATACAAAATCCCCAAGGTTTTTGTATTTTGCACTTTTTACACATCCATCGTTAATTTAACATCACTAATATCATCCCTCAGAGTCCTGATGATGGTTCATTAGAACCGAAACGCTATAGTGTCGACTTTGCTTCTCAATAAATCTCTCCTTCTCCTTGGATTACCTTGTCATCAATTTTTCTTTATATATTGTCGGATTACACTCCATTATTTACTTCCATATATATATATATATATATATATATATATATGTATATATATATATATATATATAATTTGTAAATGTGTCTCAGCTATTGTGGCTCTTCTGGAATAAAATAAACTGTTGAATTAGTTTCTGTCTTTAAATATGTTTAAAGTCCTGAGGTAAATTGTCACTTTCTATTGTAATAGCGATCTGAATTCATCGACACACAGAATATTTTGATTTTGATATTTTTATTTAGCACTATATATGAACAGATGCTCATTTATGCATAAAATAATGGAGATTTATGCATATACCAGTTAGCACGTAAGAACGTCAATATGAATAAATGTATAAACTTTGACTTAAAAGATATTTTAACCCAATCATAGATACCAAAATTGCATTATTACATTTTTATATTTCTATAAAGAGATTGATATCTACTATGTTCCTATTCTTCTATTTTTCTTTAATTATTTCATTGGTGTATAACTGGTCTGTATTTTCCTCCCTCGGGTTGGTTGGTTGATTGGTTTGTCATTTTTACGGCATGTTAACACTTTTATGCCAAAATCAGAATAATTTCTTAAATCTCCAAATATATTTAATATAAAAATGTATATTTACAATAATTTTGAACAGGTAAATACTTCATAATCTCAAACAAGTATATTTAACCTACTAAATTGAAGCCTAACCGGTACTAACATTTAGAGTCTTAATAGACCTGGCAGTAATATAAACCAGGAATTTTCAGTTGGTTGGTTGGTTGGTTGGTTGGTTTTACAGCATGTCAAACTTGTTAGGTTATTTAATGCTGAAATCAGAATTTTTTTAAAAAACAAATATGTCGTTTCAAGAATCTGGTAAGAGTAATCCTTAGTAAACAAGCATAGTTTCAAGTAACGATTCATTATAGATATAATTTGCACACGCATGCCTTCTAACCTGATACGAATGATTTTCACATGATTATATAGGTTCATGCCTTCCTACCTGATACTAATAATTTGCCCATAGTTATATAGGTTCACACCTTCCTATCTGATACTAATAATTTGAATAGGCTAATATAGGTTCATGCCTAACCAACCTAATACTAATAATTTGAACATGGTTATATAGGTTCCTGCCTTCCTACCTGATGCTAATAGTTTGCACACAATTATATAGGTTCATGCCCTCCTCCCTTTTACTAATAATTGGAACACAATTATATAGGTTTATGCCTAACCAACCTAATACTAATAATTTGCACATGGTTATATAGGTTCATGCCTTCCTACCTGATACTAATAATTTGCACATGGTTATATAGGTTCATGCCTTCCTACCTGATACTAATAATTTGCACACAATTATATAGGTTCATGCCTTCCTACCTGATACTAATAATTTGCACATGGTTATATAGGTTCATGCCTTCCTACCTGATACTTATAATTTGCACATGGTTATATAGGTTCATGCCTTCTTACCTGATACTAATAATTTGCACATGGTTATATAGGTTCATGCCTTCCTACCTGATACTAATAATTTGCACATGGTTATATAGGTTCATGCCTTCCTACCTGATACTAATAATTTGCACATGGTTATATAGGTTCATGCCTTCTTACCTGATACTAATAATTTGCACATGGTTATATAGGTTCATGCATTTCTACCATGTACTAATAATTTGCACATGGTTATATAGGTTCATGCCTTCCTACCTGATACTAATAATTTGCACATGGTTATATAGGTTCATGCCTTCCAACCTGATACTAATAATTTGCACATGGTTATATAGGTTCATGCCTTCCAACCTGATACTAATAATTTGCACATGGTTATATAGGTTCATGCATTTCTACCATATACTAATAATTTGCATACCGTGATATGGTTTTAATTTTCTTTTCAAGTATTTATATGATTCATAATAACTAATGGTAATAAACTTTTGGAAACAATTCTTACTTTAAGTAACTCTTCCTAGTCCAAATTGTCATACAGTTAAATGGTTTAAAATATCCCTTTATAATACTAATTTTTTTGTAATACTAATAATTTTTTTGTAATACTAATAATTCTTTATAATACAAAAAAATTTTTGGAATAATTATAATTTTTTATAATACAAATAATTTTTGGTAATACTAATAAGTTTTTTGTAATACTAATAATTCTTTATGATACCAACATTTTTTTGTAATACTAATAATTTTTTATAATACAAATAATTTTTTTTGTAATACTAATAATTTTTTATAATACAAATAATTTTTTTGTAATACTAATAATTTTTTATAATACAAATAATTTTTTTTGTAATACTAATAATTTTTATAAAACTCATACGTTTTTTGTAAAACTAACAATTTTTTATTATACAAATTTTTTTTGTAATACTAATAATTTTTTATAACATTAATTAGTTTTTTGTAATACTAATAATCCTTTGTAATACAAAAAGTTTTTTTGTGTTACTAATAATTTTTTTATTATACTAAAATTTTTTGTAATACTATTGATTTTTTATACTACAAATAATTTTTGGTAATACGAATAATTCCTTATAATACAAAAAAAAATTTGTAATACTATTAATTTCTCATAATGCTAATAATTTGTTATAATACTAATACTAACGAGTATATTTGACCCATAAATGTAATCCTAAAAATATAACCACTTCAGGTTCAAGTGGACCTGAGAGTAATGACAATGAAGGGGTGACTCCTCTCTTACCTAAAACTCCAGAACTAGATAGTCACAGTCAGGTACGGTTTAGTGTCATATCCCTGACATCCGAAGACAAGAAAAAAGTTAGACTTCAGCATTAAATGACCCAACAAAGGTTGAGATATCGTAAAACCAACCAACCAACCAATATATGTTTTCGATATTTGACGTAACCATTTTTGTCATTATTCTATTCATTACTTTTATACTGTTTGATCATAATGTTATACGTATTATAGAGTTAATTTTACCATTGTATGGTATAAGTATTTGTATGAATTATATTGGTGATTCTATCTCAAAATTTTTTTATAGCATGATATACAGAAGGATAAATTTGTTTGAATTAACATCACCCGACAAATACATTGTATAGTACGAGTATTTGAATATATCTTTAAAATAAATAGCAGAATGATACTTGTTAATTTTCTCTCGCCAGGGAATTCCGAACTGGAGAACACTTGCAGCTGACAATCGATACCGACGCCTGCAAAGGCACGTCCAGTGAAATCAACTACCTGGAACACGTACAAGCAGTCATTACTTTGAAATCATCCTATCGTGGACATGTGGAAATGTTTCTGAGATCTCCGATGAACACCACGTAAGTCAATTAAGCATAAGCTTTTTTTTTAAACACCGGGGTGGCAAATTCAGGACACACTTACAAAACTTGTTCCCAAAAGAGATGCTTAGCATAACCCTTACTGCCGTTAGAAATGAAATCGGTCAGCCAAGGTCAAATGTTGGATAAGTCTGTCTGCGTTGCATTTTGGCGTTAAAGCCTTTGGGAAAGGCATGAATCCATACCTTCTACCGCGAGCAAGTGTTAATTAGTTGAGCAGACAGGACATTATTCTTACTATGACAACCTATCTAAGAGAAGGAAAACACTGAATTCAAACCAGCTGCAGTTCCCTTAAAATTAACCTCGTGCTGCATTCAGCCTGTGGCGGAAGGTTGGGGTAAATTCATAAAGTTATCCATATGGTATCCATCTTTTTATCCATCCATAAAGTAAAGTCAGCGACCTTAGTCGAGGGTGACCCTAAGGCTCCCTTTTCAATAGCTACTACACCGAGGTGTCGGGGAGGGCGCTACTCCATTCCCTGGATTGCTCCACTTTACCCTTGATCCTTACCTTATAATGCTGAGTATTTAGCAAGGCTGCATCAAGTACCATTTTATGAGTCTTTGGTATGACTCGACCTGGGATTGAACCCCAGTCTTCCAGACCATTAGAGAATACTGTACTCATTAGGCCAATCCATAAGTGTTTATAAAAACGTTCTTATATCATATAATATTTCATACAAGTTGTCATCAAGACATATTTTGTGCAACAACATTGAACTATTTGTGTAGAAGTAATTTACTAAGCTTTTTTGTTTAGATGTGGCACAAGGCCATATGAATGAAGCACCCAGTGAGACTCGAACTCACTCAGGTAAGTTTGCTAATCATTATACCACCAGAGGCGCCCTTACTATTTGTGTAGTATTCTCACGTTCCCTTTTCATCGAGCCACACAATATTAGCCAGTTGTTTCTTTGACATTAAACAACCAAAGCAGGTTGATATGCCATTAAAACAACAAACCTTGACAAACCACGTATTCAAACTTTGATATATCCTATCATATAATGTTATATATCAGCTACTGTCAAAGTCTGCAATGTGTACAACAAACAGTTGTTACTTACTGTGCAGTATCTATGACTCAAAGAGAAATGGTTTCAAATCATTTTCAATTATATTACTGCGGGGCAGTATCATGGGATGTCACCGAGTCAGCTTCCTATGAACTTTGAGGCACAATGATACAAACTTCATATTGTTCAGTCTGTCTACAGTTTGGATAAAAATGTAAAAACCTAAGACGATGTCACAAGAAGAAAAGAAAAAGAACAAATACTAACTTCTGGGACATTCTGCCTAACAGAGTAGGCATTTGCAACACTTAGCAAACTGCTTCGAGTGGTGCTTTTACACTATGGCTGACTGGCACGATTCCTCGATTCAGCTCTCAATTCTATTTGACTACTGTGGATGAGGGAGTTCTCATTCATCTATTTACCGATCTGCTCCTTGCGCTCGATCAGATTTCAACTGTAACTGGTTTCGGCAGTACATATACTAAAATTGTAACCGTTTACTCGAATGTTTATGCCCTTACCCCACTCATATATATATACAACACAAACGCTGTAAGATACTCAAAAGGGTACGATTCTTATCAACTGATCCCTGGTCGATTCAATTTTCTACAATCATGTAATTTGTCATATAAAAAGACTGATATCTATGTTCTTCTGGTCAGGTAATAATTACTTAAAAATAATTTAAAGTGCTTCTATGATACAGATTTGGATGTCGGTTAAAAATGAAGGTCGCGAAAAACATGAATTATTATATGAAAATTATGAAACAATATCAATAGGATAAAAATACGTTATTCTTCTATCAATGACCGTCGTCATAGTGAAAATACAAATCTTACAACTTTAGTTTTCATTGAGCTCCTATTTCATTTCCGGTTGAATGAGAGGTTGGATAATGAGATTTCTTATTTAGTGAAATCTATTGACCAGCTCCGATCGCACGAACTGGCGACATGACCTAAATTAACTTTGATGCTCTCATTTCAGTTGGTCCTATCATTGACCTGGCACTTTCTAGCACTGCTTCGTATTTCTGACCTTTGATGTTATCTGTAACCGACCTTCTGAATAACTGAATAACTACCTAATTTTTTCTATACATACTTATGGTCAAAGACACGTAATCCATTTATATGCATAAGTTTCGTGAGCTGATTATGTCCTTCAGTTTTAATGGATCACGTTTAACTTATACATTACATTATCTTTTTCACAGGAGAAATATATAAACTTATAAGGACAACAGTAATATATTACAGGCTGTTCAAACTTTTATATTAATTTTCTTAGTCTCAGTCAATGAGGAGAAGGGACGCTTAGCTGAACGGTTATCGCCGTTACAAATGGAACCGGCAATCCTAGTTCAATTCCTGAACGAGTCTGCCTGCATTTCAATTCACACGAAAGTTCTTGGGAAAGACATAAAGCCATTGCTTCTCCCTACAGCAATAGGTAATTAGTAGAGTAAGGTGGGTTCTTTAACCTAGGCAAGGTAACCAGTCTTGGAAAAGGAAAAACTTTGAATTCAAACTAAATGTACCCCACTTAAAAAAGATGGACCGTGTATCACTTGCTGATTTTGATGGAGGGATTGGCTGAATTCATAT
>CAUZXS010001549.1:50000-55000 GCA_963585895.1 Sepioteuthis lessoniana
TTATTATCGGTATATATATTTTTATTTATTTATTATTTTCTTTGTACGCCTTCCATGTACTTCTTTCTTTTTCTTTTTTTTTTCTTGTCAATAAAATTAAATAAAAGTTGCTGCAATCAAATTTTATTTCGGTATTTCATTTAATGCTTTTCGTCACGAATTAATCGGGAAAAATCAAATCAACTCTACGAAAACGAGGAAACAGAGAAGATAGAAAATGATAAGAGATAAGCACTTTGTGAGATTCAAACTCCATTCTCTTCTCTTTGAGCGTATCCTTTATTATTTTCTACCCGTACTGATTCTCGTTGTCGTAGATTGACAACACGAGTGAATTGCGATAAGAAAGCAACTAAAAATTAAAGATGAAAAAACAAATAAATGAAACAGAAAACATTAGTTAAAATTAACAATGATAATGGTTTACAATGCTTTATTTAAAATTAAAAAATAACTTTAGTACTTATGAAATACCGATTACCAAAAGATGTTTAATATAATCATATCTTAAGAATTCCAGTGAATGTAAGCAACAACTTAGTCAAATCGCACAAGTAAGCAATAATTCAATTTTATTTTACTTATATTGTTTCTGATACTATAATTTTATACAGATTTTATTTTTTATTTTTACTATACAAAGCAAATATTGTGCTTTATATATCATTGTACTTTATAAACAGAAGACAGGAGCCATTTTTATGGCTTTTCACGAACTCAAACGTAAGAAATTTCAAAAGCTTTACCGGAAGGACCAATATTATAGATCGTGCAGGTCCGACATTGTTGGTTCATCGAAATATCAGCTTTAGCAGGAATTCATAACACATAAAAGGCGTGAAAATGACGAGGAGAGAGAGAAAAAGATAAGGAGGAGAGAGAACAGGAGGAGGAGGAGAGAGAAAGAAAGAAAAAACAGGTGAAGGAGGAGATATAAAAAGAGAGAGAAGAAGGAGGAGAGCAAGAGTCAGAAACATTAACAGTCGAATGCTTTGACCGAAGAGAGAGAAAAACAAAAAGAAAAGAGAAATAAGAAACCTTTATGGGTAAAAAAATTTTTTTATATGAAATTTAAGATAAGTTATATATAAACTATTCATAGATTAAATGCAGTTGTGTAGAATATCATTGAATCAAATAAACAGACTATCTGAATTGAAACAAAAAAATGTATATGTATATGTATATATATATGGGTGTGTGTGTGTGTGTATAGTGTGTGTGTGTGTGTGTGTGTATGTGCGCGCGCGTGTGTGTGCATTTAAGCAGTAGTTACTCTTCTAGACATTTTTTTTTTTTAGAAATAATAGACTTTGATTTAGAGTTTAGTATTTTATTCAGTTTTTCTCGAAGGCGGACAAGATGTCGCAACTGTGGTTGTTGGCAGCGTGAAAACTTTCCGAAATCTCAGTTAGTATAGTCTGAGGATGGCTAATTTCGACCATTTTCGGTCATTGCTGAGAATGTGGGTACACCTGTGTTGTGGAATGCAGGGTTAATTCTGTGCTCAAGGAATTTTTAAGTGGATTTATTCATTATATGTGGGTGGCATCATGTGAAAAACACGTGGATCATTCGTGCTGATTTGAAAGTGCAGATATAATAGCTAAGGATCATGTGACTGTGAATACCTCAAGGTTGTGGGATAATGCACCTGCAACAAATGCATTTGAAAAGTTCCACTCAAAAGTTAAAACCAATTCTATTTAGTGTAGAGTGCCAATTCTTTGTAGGTATAGTATCTAATACTTGAAGTCGTTTTTTGCGCTTCATACAATTTAATATTTTTGTATTCTCAACTAAGATTGTTAGAATATTTGTGGGAATATCATGGCCCTCTACGATGTTTTGGTTCATGTGTGTACAGGTAACACAAAAGCTGGATAAGTGACAGGTTAATCTATTGGAGAGTGTTGTGATTGTGTGTCCGATGTATGTATTAAATATTGTGTTTTTGGAAGTGAAGTATTAATGAACATAAGAATTGATATATGACACTAGCTCAAGTGTTTTTAAGGTACACTATTGTTAGCGACCATAAGGTTGACTGTTTTGAACTTTTTGTGAATATGGTGAATTTTAGACGTTTATTTCTTACTATGGATGATATGATTTGTCTAATTTTCTGAGATGAAGCTTGATAATTGTTATTACTCAGAATATTCGGACTATTGACATCATCTTTATTGTTATATAAACACTACCTCGGCTGATGTATTCTTCGGCCTTCTTCAGATGTGAATGATATGTGTATGTGTTTTGATGACTGATTCACCTTGTTTATATAGGGTCCTATTTATCGGTCAAATAAAAAAAACCTGTGTACTAACGAATGTAAATTGTAACTATTATATAGCAATACTTGAAAACGTTTAACTGTGTGCAAAAGAACACGTTTAAGAATGTTACCAACAAAAAATGTTTACTAATTATATATATATATATATATATATATATATATAGTTTGGCATTAAATAACCTACAAGGGTTGATATCTCAAAAACCAAGCCCACCCATCTCACATATATTCAATATATATGTATAAATATGATTTAGCATTAAATAACCTAGAATGGTTGATATGCCATAAAATCCAACCAAACCAAATCATATATATTTAATATATATGTATAAAGAGGATTTGGCATTAAATAATCTACAATAGTTGATATGCCATAAAATCCAAACCAAACCAAATCATATATATATAATATATATGTATAAAGAGGATTTGGCATTAAATAACCCGCAATGGTTGATATGTTATAAAACTCAACCCAAACCAAGCAAATCTTATATATTTAATAAATGTGTATAAAGAGGATTTGGCGTTAAATAACCTACAATGGTTGACATTCCATAAAATCCAACCAAACCAATTCCTATATATTTAATATATATGTATAAAGAAGATTTGGCATTAAATAACTTACAATGGTTGATATGCCATGAAATCCAACCAAACAAAATCCTATATATTTAATATATATGAATAAAGAGGATTTGACATCAAATAACTTACAATAGTTGATATGGCATAAAACTCAACGAACGAGACCAAACCAATGTTGTTTATATTTTTTGTGAATTTGGTGGTTGTAATACAGATTGATAGTATTTTTATTTTTGTTGGAATTATTGCTTTATTTACTATTCATAGAGACCTGCAAAATTACTTTTGATTTTTCATCTACGATACAGTTAGTAAACCCATTATTAATAAGGATTTGTTTAATGTTACATGTTTGTGTGGAGGAGATTACATTGGTTACGTTAATAAAGTTTTTTTAATCACATCTATCTTGTATCTTCGTAGGCATTCACTGGAAGGAGTTCTTGCTAATCTTTTTTTTAATTTATAAACTGTTAGAG
Source organism: Sepioteuthis lessoniana (assembly GCA_963585895.1). Taxonomy (NCBI): domain Eukaryota; kingdom Metazoa; phylum Mollusca; class Cephalopoda; order Myopsida; family Loliginidae; genus Sepioteuthis; species Sepioteuthis lessoniana. The sequence goes on from CAUZXS010001549.1 coordinate 53,373, forward strand.
TGAGCTAAAACATCAAGAATTGGGATTTTAAAATATTTGAGTTCATTGGTGAAGTGAAGGATGAAGTCACGTTTGAAAGCTCCCCAATTTTTTTTATTTTGTCACGGTTTTTTGCGAGTACAAATAGGTATTCAAAGTATCGTACAAACCGGTTTAGCGCGAGTGTGTACCATACCCATGATACGGATATGTGTGAAACGTACATATAATGTTCATAACATATATACATAGAACATAGGAATCTCGAAACACGAAAAACACGTAAGGACTTCTTAGTTCAGATACGAAACCTTTTATTACCTTTGAGTTTAACGGTTCATTCGACATAAGAGAGATACACATTCTTTCTATTCTGGTTTTCAATCTGCACCCCCCAACACTAGTCTAGAAGGAAAACTCTGAATTCAAACCTGTTAAACTCCGCTTAAAAATTGACCTTGTGTCATATCCTGCCCGAGCGGAGGGGTTGGGTAAATATGATTATATTACAAGTGTTGAAGATTCGGTTTTCTAAATGAAGAATGTAATAATTTGCGTCCCAGAGAGTCCCAGAGGAGAACAAATCCCAATGCCGTCAGTTTTTGCGTAGATGTTACCGAGATGGTCGTAAAAAGAGACTTATGATATGGTATTAGTTAAAAGAAGTTTACGTATGATACTATTTACCAACCCCTTCCGCTCGGGCAGGATATGACACAAGGTCAATTTTTAAGCGCAGTTTAACAGGTTTTGAATTCAGAGTTTTCCTTCTCCTAGACTAGTTGCCTCACCAAGACTGAAGAACCTAGTCTACCCCACTATTTACCCATAGCTGGAGGGAGAATAACTGGATTCATACCTTTCCCAAGGGTATTAGGGCTATGTGAAATGCAATCAGTCTCGTCCAGGATTTGAACTCGTGTTGTCGTGTCCATTTCCTACGACGATAACGACTACACCACGGGCACCTCCAAAAAAGTTTACGTATGATAGAGCGTTTGATTTGAAGAGATAGAAGTAAAGGATATTTGCATACATTATCACTTATTACAAAGATCGTCTTTTTGATGGGTATGTTTGAGAAAAGATTTTCTGCGTCAAGAGAAACTAAGAAGCAATTGTTGGTTCTATTAAAATGTAACTTTAGTTGGAATTCATCAGCTGAACTAACTCAGTAGGATCGATTGGTTAATAGTTTTTGATAATTGATAACCTCGAGCAAGAATCTTTAGGAACGAGGGATACAAGGGTGAGCTTGGTTTGAGAGCTTTTATGGTACCACATGAGCAGCCGAGATGACAATTTTCGAGTTTGATAAAGTCTATGACGTCACACATGACGTCACATACACATGATGAAAACGCCCACATGAAAACACCTTCAGCACAGAATTAATCCCACCCTCCATAACACTGGTGAAACTTCGTCCTTGATAATGACCGAAGATAGTCGAAAGTACCCGTACTAGGACTACATTAGGAAAAGTGTAAAACTACCACAGATGTCACATCATGTTGGCCCACAAGAGAAACTGAATAAAGAGCTAAACATTAAATCCTTAATCTTTACCTGCCATTATATATATATATAATGACAGGTAAACATATATATATATATGTATATATATATATATATGATCAAAAAGAGTT
>CAUZXS010001549.1:60000-132500 GCA_963585895.1 Sepioteuthis lessoniana
AGAAGAAGAAGAAGAAGAAGAAGAAATGCAATAAACAACCTGTTGCAATAAAATTAGTCTTCTTAGATATTCACTCACGAAGTGGTATAAAAACTTAAAAGATGATTATTCACGTTCTTATTACTTATTGCATGAAAACAGTGGTTGCAGATAAGCATCCATGCTATATATATATATATATATATATATATATATATATATATATAGTAAAAATGGAAATAAATCCAACGGTATATAAATCTAAAGATAGGAAAAACACAATATAGGATAATATACCAATGTTCTGGGGTTTTTTGTTCTTTTTTTCGGGATAAATCATCTTCAGGGTGATTAATAGCTAATGTTAAAATGTTTCATCCAAAAAATGTTTTCAAATGTTTTAGTTTGGTTTTATGGCATATCAACTAATGTAGGTTACTTAATGCCGAATCCATTTTTATACATATAAACAGATCTATTTGAAACAATTCAGTTTAGCATAAAAACACGGTATAGTTCTATTTAACCCATTGATTGGACCCTATTCCAAAAATATGTGACAACAAATGGAACTTTAATGGAATTAGCATAAATGAACGAATAAAGAGATAAATATATCTACTAAGGAAAAGGAAAGGTATTAAAAAGGGAACGTAAGATCATGCGTATAATAAGGTGAACATGAAATAAGTGTGTATAGTTTAATTCGGAAAAAAGTATGAAAAACGTGTTTAGAAAATAATTAATTGTCATAGAGTGGATATATTGTTTTTATATGTGGGAATTAATTAAGATAAATAAAACAAAATCAAATAAAAAATGACAAAAAACGCGGAAACTCCCAAAAGCCCCTGACAGGAAAAGGGGCGGCGCATGTGCAAAAGAAGGAACTCTCTCGGTAAAAGAAAGAACCCTGTTCACTTTCAGCAGTGACCAGTGGAGTGACAACAGCTAAATCTTTCTTGCTACTGGTGGAAGGTCCCATGCGTCCGTCACTAGACGACGCGTTGGCTACCCTTTCCACTTGTTGCAATCGCCTCTTTTACCAACGTCCCATGACTATAAACACCAAATAATGGACTCGTCAGAATCATAATTAGGACACCGTATAACGGACTTAATGACTAACACATTTTAACATTTTGGCTGGGAGACGCAACCTTCTCATTTGTATTCAGGAAGAATTTCCACACCCACTGAGTGGTAGTTGAACCCAGAAATAAAGGCAAAATAAAAAAGATATATCTTGACCTCCATCTTCTCTTCCTGTCTTCTTTCATATAATTCCTTGTGGCTTTTATATCCAAGAAGTCAAACCAGCAAGATAATGAGGGGTAAGAATACAATAACCAAGAATCGAGTCAGATAGCAAACAACAGCATAGATTAACTTTGAAACCCCATATATATAATCTTCACCCGTATTTTGTATTTCATTAAACATCTATCCGTAATATAACGAAATTTCAAATTCTGATGATGATTTATTGAAACCGAAACGTTATATGGTCGACTTTCTTTCATATTAGATTATTAGATTTTTTTAAATTTTGGATTACTTTCTTTTTAAATTTTTCTCCATATATATCTATATATATATATTTTTTTTCTGAATAGTGTATATTTAGGCAACAAGTTATTATTCAAGCAACTTTTATTAAGACGATGGAATACTGTTTATTGTTTTAAATTTTATTTTATAACGAGGACTCTTGAAAAAATGAAATTAAAAATAATAAACAGTGTTCTATTGTCTTTAACATAACTTGCTTGAATATATATATATATATATATATATATATATATATATATATATATATATATATAATAACAGTGTTGGTTGTCATTGAATCACTTTGTGAGTTTGTGTCGAACCAAGCGCAATATAATATCGAGAGTGCTCAATATCTAGGATAGAGCTATTATATAATAATAATAATAAGAATAAAATATATATATATATATATATATATATATATATATATATATATATATATATATTTAAAACATGTAATTTAGACAGCGACCCCTGGGTTTCATGGAGTTTTTTGCAAAACAACAATCATCAGGCAGTCAAGAAAATGAAATGAATCGAAAATCGAAAAAAATACAGTCAAAAAACCGTTGGGATTTTATATGATTTTTTACATGTGGTTGTAAGTGTGTGAGTGTTTGAGTGTGTGTGAAGTGCGCCTATGTTTGTGTGGGTTATAGTTGCGTATTAATACGTTTGTGGGTTTGAGTGAAGTTACAAACGTAGCGCGTTGTTTCAGCCGGATGTGAATTCGAAGGTGTATCTTAATTTTTCGCTACATTATTTTATTTCTGTATGAGTAGGTGACTATAGCTGAGGAACAAAACATCGTCATTGCATGTCGAGGGGAATGAATAAAGATTTGATTTGTAAGCGTTGTAAAACGGATATATTATGGTAGACTAGAATCACAATAGGTATAAATAAGTATATATTGTATTGCAATATGATATTGTACAATATTGGTATAATATTTACGGAAGGGAATTGGGCTAGGATATAGTAATAATAAATTGATAAAATGTTGCGTAAATATTATATATACTATAGTTCTCTTTGGTAGTACGTACGTAATGAAAATAATAAAGGGGTTACAATAATATTTTGTATGTTTATATACGATGATGATTATAACTGAAGAGCAAAGTGTTGTCATTATAAATTAAGGCAATTGATTAAGAAAATAGATGGTGGGTTTACTGTAGTATATATAATATTTACGCAACATCTCATCAATCTATTATCATTATATCCTAGCCCAATTCTCTTCCCTAAATATTATACCAACATTGTACAATATCATATTGTAATACAATATACCCTTACTTATACCTATTGTGATTCTAAGTAAGTAAAAAGTAAAGTTAGCGACCATAGTCGAGGGTGACCCGAAGGCTCCCTTTTCGATAGCTACTACACCAAGGTGTAGGGGAGGGCGCTACTCCATTCCCAGGATTGCTCCACTTTACCCTTGAACCGTACCTTATAATGCTGAGTGTTAAGCAAGGTGGTATCAAGTTCCATTTTTAAAGTCTTTGGTATGACTCGACCTGGGATTGAACCCAGGTCTCCCGGGCCATTGGCGAACACTCTAACCGCTGGGCCACCGTTTAAATATGCTTGCAAATCAAATCTTTATACATTTCCCCCGATATGCAATGTCGATGTTTTGTTCCTTAGCTATAGTCACCTACTCATACAGAAATAGAATAATGTAGCGAAAAATTAAGATACACTTTCGAATTCACATCCGGCTGAAACAACGCGCTGCGTTTGTAACTTCACTCAAACCCATACACAAACACATTAATACGCAACTATAAACCGCACACGCATACGCACACAGCCACACACACTCACACACTTACAACCACACGTAAAGAATCATACAAAATCCCAACGGTTTTTTGACTGTATTTTTTTCGATTCATTTCATTTTCTTAACTGCCTGATGATTGTTGTTTTGCAAAAAACTCCATGAAATTCACACACACACACACACACACACACACACACACACACACACACACACACACACATATATATATATATATATATATATATATATATATATATATATATATATATATATATAATGTGTTTAATAGAATTCACTTAACTTTCGACAACTATTTTTTTAATATAAATGACTTGAATTCTTACGATATTTTTGAATAACTAAAACTAAGTATTATAAATTAAACAAAATTTTTATTATTCTTCCTTATATTTTTAGTATTGATAAAACATAATGGTCTCAATTGAAGGTAGAATATAAACTTAATGTAGAGATTTTTTAAAAAGTAGCATACCAAGAATTACTTTTTCCGGAATTAGGTTTTTGATTTTTTAATATTCTGTAATATATAAATTAGGGGTAACGGTATTTTTTTAAGAACATATATAAAAATGATAATAGATATAATATCTTCAACTTTTATTAATTTTTTCTTATTTATTAAAAAAATAAATTTCATTAAACATAATAGACATTTTATGTCTACATATTTTCTTTTGGATCCGTTCGAATTCCCGTATTACTTTTATTGTATTCTGGGGGAATTGATTTATGTATTGTCCATAGTTGCATGTATCCCTAGTACTTTCTGCCCGACTTTGGGCCATCATCAGGGGAGGATCTACTACAAAAGTGATGTAACTTTTGTTTTAGCATATTACAACTGTGTAAGGGCGTCTTTGCCGTTGAAGGTTTTGGCGTTTGTTTTTGAATGTGATTCTATATTTAGTGCAAGTAGCTAAAGACATTTAAGTACATTAGCACTGGTTTGAAAATTAATTCTATTAAGTGTTGGCTGCAGGTTTCTGATATGTAATGCTTCGAGAATCTGAAGTTTTTGTTTATTATTTTGATGTTCTAATATTGTTGTGTTGTCGGTGAGAATTTTCCGTAGCTGTGCCGTTGGGCATGAATGTTTTTTTAAATGCTGAGCTATAGAACTTGTGTCTGAAAGGTGCATTGTCAGTCTCCTCGACAGGGTAGTTGAGGTTAAACCAACATATATATTATTATTATCAGAGATACAATCTCCTAAAGGACATTTAAATTTATAAATAACGTTGGTTTTTTGCAAAACTCCAATCGAGGGAGAGGAATTATTTCTAATGACTAGATTCGAGGTTTTAAACTTATTATAATATATAACGAGTTTTATTTTTTTATTAGGATCAGTGGGGAGTATGTTTTTGTGAATCAATGTTTTCAAGATTTTTTCATCGGATTTGTAATTGTAGTGCATTTGGTTACGATAAAAAAGTTTGATATATGTTTGTTGGCTGGATGGAGTGGTACACTGTTCATTTTGTTGGTTAACATTTTTGATAATACGTTTAATTTGTTCATCAACAATATAGTTAGGAAACCCATTGTTGATGAGAGCCTGTTTTATGTTTTCTACCTCTTTATAAAATATTGTTTTGGAGGAGGAGATTAGTTTGGCACGGGATATTAGATTATGAATAATTGCTTTTTTATATCTGAAGGGGCATTCACTTTTAAAGTGGAGGGTACAGGAGTTGTTACTAGAGGGTTTTTTGTAAGTGGAGGTAGTGAAGTTATTATTGTTGTTAGCATCAATAAGAACATCTAAAAAGGAAATTTTATTGTTTTTGTTTATTTCATGAGTAAAGTTAAGGACTGAATTGTTTTGGAAGGTGTCTTGTAGTATGTTGATTTCGTTAATATTATTAGTAAGAATAAGGATGTCATCAACATATCTTAGGTATATTGGAGGTTTTTTTGTGCTATTAAAAATTCTATTTTCGAGATCGGACATGTAGAAATTACTGAAAATTGGGCCTAGGACAGACCCCATAGATACGCCATCAGTCTGAACGTAAATATTTCCAAGATGGTCATAAAATGGAACTTCAGTAGTACATGTTAAGAGTAGTTTTCGAAGTATATTAGAGTTGATTTTAAGAGGAGGAAGAGATGGGTTATTATAAATATTATTTATAATAATATCAATTGTTTCATTAACAGGTACATTAGTAAATAAATTTTCTACATCGAGTGAGGCTAATATACCATTATTGGGTTTAATTGTATGAAGAACTTGAATTAATTCATGTGTAGATTTTATGTTGTATTTGCTAGGTAAGTATGGTGAAATAAGCTGTTTTATTATTTTTGTGAGTTGATAAATTGGTGTAGGTATTTGTGATATAATAGGGCGTAGAGGATGATTAGGTTTATGTATCTTTACGGTCCCGTAAAGATAGCCGGGTTTATAATCGCCAATTATTTTGGGTAGTTTTATGCTATTAAGTTCGGCATTATTAGCAGTAGTAGATCCTTTTGTAGTAGATCCTCCCCTGATGATGGCCCAAAGTCGGGCAGAAAGTACTAGGGATACATGCAACTATGGACAATACATAAATCAATTCCCCCAGAATACAATAAAAGTAATACGGGAATTCGAACGGATCCAAAAGAAAATATGTAGACATAAAATGTCTATTATGTTTAATGAAATTTGCATTAACGAAGAAATGCTGCCTAAATATACATATTTAAAAAAAATAAAGTAAATCATTCTAAATATAAAAGAAAATGAAAATTAGAATAAAGAATTTTTTCAAATTCCATTTTCACCGGAAGCAATATGAAAACATCTAATTTAAATTTTGAATATCTCACCCGAAAAAGGTTTTTATATGAAAAAAAAACAACCAAAAAAACTTATAAGTTAATCTTATGAGAGCTTATAAGAACCTGAAAGAAATTTATAATGATTACAAGAAAGTGAATTTTTTTCTTTTTGTTTTATATGTATATATATATATATATATATATATATATATAAGTGAAATTTTGAGAGTATCTTCCATTGTTTATTAGTGACAACTAAGTAAAGCATAAGTGAAAAAAAACAATTGTCGTTTGGATAAGAACAATAAGCATGTTTGATCTGGGACGATTCTTAAAATTATAGTTCCATAAGTATGTGTGTTTGAAATAAATAAATATCTTACAGCCTTTAGGAATGAACAGACACGAAAAATATTGATGCAAATCATTTTTTGATTTATGAATTTTTGATTTTTTTTTTTATTCATTGAAATCATGTTCTTCTGTTCATGCCACTGAATAATTTCCCGAAGAAATGATCATCATCAGATAAAATAATTTCGAAAGAATGTTTTTATCCAAAAATATGTTATATAATTATGGAATGATTTTTTTATATTAATCATTTTTTGTTAATTATATCTTATTATTCAGTTTGGTTGGGCTTTGAACTATTCGGCTCTTAGTTCAGGTGCAGACATTGGGTACAGTTTACGCTCGCTTGCAGAGGATATGACAATCACAACTGTCATAATAAACCCCAGATAGGAAATAAGCTGGAGTGTGAATGACGTCATGCCTGGAATCGATAGGCTGAGAATTTGGAAATTTTGAAAAAGACGTCAGTTGGGAGTTGACCGTGGATCAGTCGAGTTGGTAATTTACTGGCGACCAGTCCAGTTGGTTGTCGAATTGGGACCGGTCGAGTTGATTGTCGACTTGGGCTATGTCGAGAGTTGAAGTTGAGTTAAGACCATGGTGTTGAGAAGTTGAAGTCTGACCATGGAGTTCAGCAGATCTCTGCCGACAGAGATCTTAAACACTACGGGATGCGCAAGCGTTTGTGGGGTCCGACCAGGCATTTGGAGTTTTGTTAGTATAGAATGATTAAGAATTGTGTGTGTGTGTCTCTCTCTCTCTCCTCGTGTCGAAGAACTGAACTCAGAAATCAAGAAGTTAATAAACGTTCGTACCTGAACAACGGAGTCGCTTGTGTATTTGGGTCCGCCTTATGTTTTTGCATATGTATATGTACAGTTTTTATTGATACGGTTATGGGTATATAACATAATAAACACTCTAGTAATTCAATAAAGACGGACAGAATACGAAGGAAAAATCAGATATATCACATGTATTGTTGTCTATTAAAGAGTTCTTTCAGAAAATAAAATATTTGTAATATTAGATTTTTAAAGTAGGACGAATGTTAGGGATAAATGAATAAAACGTTTTATTATTAGGAGTTTCTTACTTTACGAACGTCAGTGACCATCATAAAATCTAGATGTAATACGGGTAAATACTGTCAGTTGCTATAATTTACAAATAATTATAATTATTATATACTTCGATTTACTCTGCGCAGCACTCTAAAAAGTATTGAATTGGAAAACGCCCGGCCATGATATCACACATTGATTCTGATTTTAAAACAATCACTTCCATCAACGACAGATAGGCTACCGAAATGAATAGATGCTTTGAAGAAACGAATATATCCGAATTGATGACCAAAGGAAAGACCAATCTGATCCAAAAAGACCCCCAAAAAGGAACCGCCCACAGCAACTATAAACCCGTAACCTGCCTTCCGACGAGGTGACAAATGCTAACAGCAAAAATTAGGAAAGAGATTATGATTCACTAAGCCGTGGACTGTTTTCAGAAGAACAGAAAGAATGCAGCAAGGGAACAAGAGGAACAGGAGATCTACTATACATTGATCAACACATCCTCAAGGAAAGCAAAACAAGACGAAAAATTGAAGCTATGGCGTGAATTGACGACAAAAAGACTTACGATATGATCCTGCAAAGCCGGATTATAGACTATTTAAAAATGTACTAGGTATCCGATAAAGTCATAAAATTTATCGAGGAAACCATGGAAAACAAAAGAGTGGAATTGACAGCAGGACGAAAATCCTATGAGGTGAAAATCGTGTGAGGTATATTCCAGTGAGATGCGCTGTCACCATTACTATTTGAGATAAGAATGATGCCACTCAAGCACTTACTTAGGAAATGTATTGGAGGATACAAAGTTATAAAATCGCAAGAAAAAAATCAAACATCTAATATACATGGATGACATCAAACTCTTTGCCGAAAATGAAAAACAATTAAAAACCTTTATACAAACGATAAGAATATACAGAAAAGAAGACTCACCAGCATTCAAGATAGCGTTGAAGCATCGATACGATCACTCGAAAATTACATTAAAAATAGCAGAGGATGACTGATTAATACTAACACTAGGATCAACAGAACAACAATTACTAGGAAACAAAAATGACTGTATGGATATTTCAAGCAACAAACAAGTAAAATCTCGCTCGGGAAAATTTAAACATGGCTAAGAAAGGGAAACCTTAAGAGAGAAACTGAATCTCTTCTGTTATCAGCACAAAACAACGTCATAAGGACAACTATACTAGACCATTTAAATAAATCCATTGACGGCAAAAGTCAATGCCTAACCTGGCCCTGGACGTGAGTTTTGCGACTTAATGCTCAGGATCGTCAGTTGGATCGGAGAACTACTGCTGTTCATCTATAAGAGTGGCTTCTATGGATAAGAATAAAAACAGCCGTCGAAAGATAACCATGACCCACACTCAAACCAGATACATAAACCGCATCGCTCATCGCGCGGGTAAAAAGGGGGCTCGTCCTGCTGAGGTTGGAGCCCTGGCCTCAGTGTTCGAAAAATCAGCTACAGAGCTCAAACAACAAAAACTACTAAAATGCAAACAAACAATACAAATTGCGACATTTAACGTAAGAACCTTAAATAGAATAGGACAACTACCAGAGCTCACTGCATCGGCAGAAGAACATAAGGTAGACATAATATGCATACAAGAACACAGATACACGTTCACCGAATATATCAAATATCCCGAAACTGGCAATGGATGGACGCTAGCCACTGTATCAGTAATGAAAAACTCTGTCAATGCCACAGTAGGAGGGGTAGGAATTCTTATAGGACCTAGAGCGTTAAAACACTTAATAGCATTTAGAGAATACAACCTAGGATATTGGCAGCTACGTTTAATGGCAACCCCAGTGCAACAATCATCTCCTGCTACAGCCCTACCAATGTTAGTGAAGAAAATTAACTAGTCGCCTTCTACGATGAGCTATCCTCCCTAGTACGTAGTATCCCGAAACACCACCTGTTAGTCATTGGCGGAGACATGAATGCCCAAATCGGGAAAAACGGAAACAACAAATACAGCCTACACAACACGTCAAGTAGGAATGAACAACATCAAACAGATTTCATGATAGAAAATAAATTAACATGCCTCAATACAAACTACCAAAAAAGAGAGGAAAAATTATGGACCTACATGTACGCGAACAATAGTAAAGCACAGATAGACTACGTCTTTATGAACAAGAAATGGAAAAATAGTGCAATCAATTGCGAGGCATACTCCTCTTTTGAAGGTATGTCCTCCGATCACCAAATAGTCACGGCAAAAATACGACTAAGCCTACGAAAAAACGCCACACGAACAGCGACCACTAAACACTATGACTGGGCCCTTCTCAAAAACAGAGATATAAGAGATAAATATGTAGTAGAATTGAGAAACAGATTCGAGACACTACAAGAGAAGACGGAAAAAGGTACCCCAAATGACGAATATGAGAATTTCGTCAATGCGCACCTCGAGGCAGCAGCGAAGTGTATTCCAGCAAAACCTAGAACTAAATATAGAGTCCCATGGGAAACGTTAGCGGTGAGAGAAAAACGATCACACGTGAAAACAGCCTCCAAAAGCTATCGAAAAAACCCAACAAACACAAATGACCGAAAACTAAAAACGGCACAATATCAATTAGCAGGCATATATATAAAGGAACAGACAGAATACATACAAAATCAGATGGATAAGATTAGAGACTCAGTGGAAGATAGGCAATCTAGGATAGCCTGGCAAACACTAAACGAAGTGAGTAGAAGGAAGAGCACAGTCAAAACAAAACTGAAAGCTGCAAACCAACAGGAAAGAATAAAACTGTGGAAACAGTATTTCGAAAACCTACTAGGAAACCCACCGAAAGTAACGCATGAACCAATCACCAGAATAATTAGTAAGCAATTGGACATTAAACTAGGACCGTTCACACAAGAAGAACTCGACTCGGTTCTTAGAAAAATTAAAAATAGGAAAGCTGCAGGGTTGGATGAGATTCCACCAGAAGTATGGAAGACCAGACAATTCAACGACATACTGCTCCGACACTGCAACGCAGTCTATAATCAAAATACGATAGACAGATGGATGAAGGGATGCATCCTCCCCTTCCCCAAAAAGGGTGACCTCGGATTAGCCAAGAACTACCGAGGCATAACACTTACATCCATAGCAGCCAAAATTTAAAATGCCCTACTACGAAACCGCATAGAACCCAAAATCGACAACATCCTTAGGAAAAACCAAAATGGCTTCCGAAGAAATAGATCCACGACCTCACAAATATTGACCATCCGTAGAATCCTTAATGGCGTACGGGCAAAAAACCTACAAGCGACATTACTATTTGTCGACTTTACCAAGGCCTTCGATTCCATTCACAAAGGAAAGATGGAACAAATCCTACTAGCATACGGCATGCCTAAAGAAACGATGTCAATGCACACAAAACGGAATATATGTGCTATAATCAAACCGGCGACATCACCACACTAGACGGAACCCCTCTGAAACTAGTAGACAAATTCACTTACCTAGGAAGCTGCGTCTCATCAACCAAAAAAGACATCGACACGCGGCTAACGAAGGCATGGACAGCTATCGATAGGCTATCGATCATGTGGAAATCAGACCTGACCCATAAAATGAAACGCAGTTTCTTCCAGGCAGCGGCCGTATCGATACTGCTGTGTGGATGCACTACTTGGACGCTTACTAAACGGCTGGAGAAGAAGCTAGACGGTAATTATACAAGAATGCTGCGAGCAATATTGAACAAGTCCTGGTGGCAACACCCAACAAAGCATCAACTATACGGCCACCGACCTCCCATCACGAAAACTATCCAAGTTAGACGAACCAGACATGCAGGACACTGCTGGAGAAGCAGGGACGAGCTCATAAGTGATGTACTCCTATGGACCCCCACATTTGGCCGGTTAAAAAGCAGGACGACCAGCTCGAACATACATACAGCAGCTATGTAAGGATACGGGATGTTGCTCTGAAGATCTACCAGAGGCGATGAACGATAGGGAGAAATGGCGAGAGAAGGTCAGGGATATCCGTGCTGGCGGCACGACATGATGATGATGAATAGATGTGGTAATCTTTCGATGGCTTTATCTTTATTTCATCACTTGATGCCACTCCTATAGATGAGTAACTGTAGTTTCCTGATTGAACTATGTGATCCTGACCGTTGACCTGTGGGGTTCTTCCGCCCAGCATCTGGTGAAGCGTGCCGTTGGCCCGACGTTGGGTTCATCCGCCTAAGTTTATGGGGTTTCAAGTAATTTTAGTTGTTGTTTGCTTTTTAACTCCATTTTGGTTTTCTCTTCTTACCCCAAGTTATTTTGCTGGTTTGACTTCTAAGTCTATGAAGGCTGTAAAGGAATTATATGAAAGAAGACAGGAAAAGAAGATTGGATACCAAGATATCTTTTATATTTTAACTTTGTTTCAGGGTTCAACAACCATTCAGCGGGCGAGGAAATTATTCCTGAATCCAAATGAAATGGTTGCGTCTCCCAGACAAGGTGTTAAAATGAGTTTGTCGTTTCCGGGTATATATGTCCAAATTTGGTGCTAAGGCGTTAACAATGTGTTGGGCGCTTTTGGGGAGATATATCCATTATTCGGTGTTTTCAGTTGTAGTTGTAAAGTCCCATATATGGTGTCTTAGTTGTGATTTTGATGAGTCCATTATTTGGTATTTTTAGACGTGGGTCGTTGGTAAAAGAAACTGCTGCTACTTGTGGAAAGGTTAGCCTAAAGACGTGCGCAATGGGCCTTCCACAAGCAGCAAGAAAGATTTTTAGTGTTGTCACTTCGCCGGTCACTGCTGAAAGAGAACGGGTTTCTTCATTTTGCCTAGAGAGTTCCTTTTTGCACATGCGTCGTCCTTTTTCCTATCAGGAGCTTCTGGGAGTTTCTGCATTTTTTTATATTAATTTTTAATTTAATTTTGATTTTCTTTTTCTATCCACAACAACTTCACATCCACCATGCTTTATCCACCCTTCTTTAACAATGGCGTTCTGATTTATTCTATCTGTCTATTTGATCCAGCCGTCTATATATCGAAGCAGTGTAAACCATGAAGCCAAATTATTTTAAATAAGATATTTTGTAACTTTTCAGCTCTAATCAGATCAAATAAGGAGAATTTGAGAAAGCCAAGTCTCCGTTTGATAGTATTAAGTTTTGAAATGATACTAGATTCAACAATTTTCCGGCATTTTTTATTTTGTATATGAACTAACATTTTGGGATCTTTAAAACTAAAATAAAGATTTGTTTCTAAATTACGTCTGGAAAATCCGTTATTTATGCTTACTCTTTTCAAATCACTATTCCGTCCATAAATACGTTTTTCAAAACTACGAGAAGTTTCATCCACGATTTTTTAAGACAAGACAATCCAGGCATGTTATATCGTATACTGTTGCGCTGGATTACGTATATGTTGGTATTGTTATTTATAATATTGATTAAATTCCTAATTGTCTTTGAAGATTTAGTGACTGTTTTAATTCCAAGGTTGTTTAAGCTTTTTTTGATGAGTTTGTAGTTGAATTATTGGGTAAAATGATATACTTGTGTTATAAATTACAACTGGAAAAAAGTATCGTTTGGAATTTTTGGAGGATAGTTTTTATATTTTGAGAGCTTTTATTTTCGCTCGTTTATAAAAGATTTAGGATATTTACGTTGTGCCTAAAACCACTGGGCGTAATGTTCAAATTTTAATTATTTTGTTCATTGGTAAAGGGAATATAATGTTTGTTTTCTGGAGTAAATTTCTAAACGTTTAATTCATTTTTCAACGAGAATATTGGTGTATTATAATAATAATAATAATAATAATAATAATAATAATAATAATAATAATAATAATAATAATAATAATAACATATAAATATGATATTATGATATTATTATATTATTATAACATATAATATTAGTGTATAATAATTTTATGTTGAGAATAGTTCTCTGTGTTTATATCATTTATTTTGTTGTGAAAATCGTTGAAGCTCTTGTTGTGCAAATAGATAATAGTGCTAAAGAGAGAAGATAAATTTTTTACTAAAGATTTTGCAATGTTATGCGGTACAGTTTTAATCCCAGAAATAGTTGGTCGTAAAGGAATTCCAGGTTTTTGAGTTTTTGAAAGACCAAAGATTTTAGGGATTGTTGGACAATAATCAACTTATGAATGCCTGAATTTAACTTCTTTAGCGATTATATTTTTGTTGAACTTATCAAAACTCTTATATATTATTTATAGTTTGTAGAGAAATTTGTTCGTATATCTTTTTCTCGTTAAATAATTCAATCATGTTGTTATAAGAAGTAGAATACATTATGACGACGCCACTATTTTTGTTATTGTTGGAAAAACCTCTCAATGCATCTGTAAATCTTCTGGGTAAAGCATAGTAATTAGTGGTCACAGCGGTTAGGCCTTGTATGAATCCTTTATTGAAGTCTGAATATTTGTGTCTATAGTTTACATTTATTAAATTTACTATGTTGAGGTTATTTACTCTTGTGGCGATTTAAAGATCGAAATGGTTGGTTGGTTCGGTTTTATGTCATATCTTCTCTTGTATGCTATTTTATGATAAATCCGGTTTATACATAGGTCATATATATAAGATTTGTAAATACAAATCGCTGGTAACATTTTCAAATGAGACTGAGCTAATTTGCCCCTACACACCAAATCCTATTTACCAACCCCTCCGCTCAGGCAGGATATGACACAAGGTCAATTTTAAGCGGAGTTTAACAGGTTTCAATTTATAGTTTTCCTTCTCCTAGACTGGGTTCCTCACCAAGGCTGAAGAACCCAGTCTGTCCAACTATTTATCCATAGCTGGAGGGAGAATAATTGGATTCATACCTTTCCGAAGGGTATTAGTGTTATGTGAAATGCAATCATTCTCGTCCAGGATTTGAACTCGAGTCGCCTTGTCCATTTCCTACGACGATAACCATTACACCACGGGCACCTCCTATACACACCAAATGGCTTCAAGCACCGCTATGTAACAGCAACAATCCAGCACCAGTCACTCACTTGCATACATTTGAATAAATTTAAATACGATTTGTAAGTGAACAGCTTGTAAGCAATATCATCTTTGAATGAGTCAGAATCAATTTCTTTGCACTCTGCCATTGCTATTACTTTTACAGAGTTAAATGGTTTCAACTATTCCTATCTAATACTAATAATTCTGCTCAATATCAACTATCTGCAACCTCACAAAGAAGTGACTACTAGTACAGATATTTAATACCAATTTTACTCAATACCATTAATTCAATTATACAGTCAAATGTCTCCAAGTATCGCCAAGTAAGTAAGTAAGTAAAGTAAAGTTGTCTCCCTTTAGTCGAGGGCAACCAGAAGGCTCCCTTTTCAATAGCTACTACACCAAGGTGTAGGGGAGGGCGCTACTCCTTTACCTGGATTGCTCCACTTTATCCCTGATACGTACCTTATAATGCTGAGTGTTAAGCAAGGATGTATCAAGTACCATTTTTAAAGTCTTTGGAATAACTCGACCTGGGATTGAACCCAGGTCTCCCAATTAGCTAATGAGCCGATACTAAAATAAAATTATTTTGGTAAAATGGATTCGGAGTTTTGTGATGCCGAACACTACAAAGCGCCATGTACTGCTATGTAAGGCCAACTATTTTAATCAAAATTGTTCATCCGTTTGCACACAGTTAAATTGTTTCAAGTACTGCTATGTAACACTAATAATTCAATTTAAAATAAGTTATTTGTTTGAATACCAATTAAATGTTAAAGTGTTCTATTTGAGCCAATCAAGTGCTACCACTCTGGGTCAGAGTGGACCTAGGAGCAAAGATAGTGAAAGGTTACTCTGCATTCCCCAAAGCACTAGGATTGGTGCATCATCATTAAATGATTTTGTGTCATTTATAGGACACTCGTTGATGAGAGGTCTCACTCCTCTGCAAAGACAGAGTCGGTGTATTCTACAGCCCCAGCTGACTGGGCTATGTTTAGGAGTTTATATATATATATATATATATATATATATATATATAGAGAGAGAGAGAGAGAGAGTGAGAGAGAACATAGAAAAATCAAATTATTCCTTTTGAGGACATGAAACTTGATCCATTATTTTAAGCTTAGAGAAAAAATGGGGTCCAAACCTTTTCGTCTGTAGTATATATATATATATATATATTTCAAAATGAATAGGTCTACTCAAAGGTTTATATTTTTTAAGGATAAAAAAATAAATCTCTTAGTGGACCAATTTATTTTGAAATATTTACTTTTTCTCACTTTGGACAAACAAAAGAATTTTTCAGACACACACACACACACACACACATATATATAGAGATATGGATCTCGAGTGTAAGAATGATCCTGATTGGTTCTGTTATATCTGGGGTAATGTGGTTCTTCCAAACCGTCGAGCATAAATCGCTGACTTTTTAAATAAAGTATATTGCGATTACTTTTGACTCAAATAAAGGGATTAGGATATTCCACGTTTGCTGTAAAACTTGTGTGGAGGCCTTAAGGGATTTGAAGAATGGCAAAAGGAAGAGTATGCCATGTGCCATTCCAATAGTCTTGAGGGAAGGAAAAGATCACGTGTTTGACTGGCTTTCTGTTTTGTATGGGCTTATATAGGGTCACTTTTCCCTTCCCCAGAGTGTGTCTATTTTAGTCTTTGATATTTGATATGTTTAGAGATTTTGTTGTTTTACCCTGGGTAGTTGTGCGTTTGTGTGTGAGTAGGGGGTTAAAGTGGTTTAGGATTTCATTTACAATTACTTTTTCTTCCGTGTGTGGTTTGGGCATTTTTTTGAGGTAGTGTGACTTGAAATTTACAGGTGATTACTTTTTACTAATAATTTTTACTAATATTTTTTGAGATTATATATATATATATATATATGTATGTTGGTTTCCATTTGTGTGTGTATAATTCATGTTTTATCCAACGTGAACTTAAATTTATCTAAGAATTGGTTTTTTTTTTAACTTTTATTTGGAGTAATGTATAATAGTTAGTTTGATGTATTTGCATAACTAAATTCACCTTGACTACATTCGTATAGGTGTTTCGATACATTTATTTTTCTATTTTCTGTTATTTTGATATTGCTCTGGAGAAGTGATATTCTTGTATTAAGGGTCCGTGTTGACCCTATGTATATTTCTTGCTACATTTGATTATGTAGACTACTTTTTTAAGTTGCAGGTTAAGTATTTATTTATTCTGAATTTTGTTTCCGGGATTTTAAAGGTATAGGATTTTCCTTCTGTAATTATATCACATATTCCACATCTTTATTCACAGAAATAATCGAAAATCTAGAAGAACTTAATAACAATGAGAAAATTAAAAAATAAGAGACACAACAAAAGTCATTAAAAGCCAGAGACAACCCAAAAACCCTAAAAGAATACTTAACTTTTCTATATTTGGGGAAAACACAACGCAAGGTGTTACGAAATGCAAGAAAAAAAATCCCCGGTTGAGACATACCAAAGACTAAAAAAAATGGTACTTGATACCTCCTTGCTTAATACTCAGCATCATAAACTATATATCAAGAGTAAAGTGGAGCAATCCAGGAAAAGGAATAGTGCCTTTTCCTTTTACCTCAGTGTAGTAACTGTTGAAAAGGGAGCCTTCGGTTCGCTCTCGACTATGATCGCCAACTTTACTTTTTTTTTTTTTTTTGTTAATGATAATAATTATCAGAGCTGCATCTAAGAAATGAATAAAAAGGTGTTCAGATATAGCTTGGGGGCCACCTTAGGTTTGGGAACATATATATTGCAAGGTGTTGTTATGTGTACTTAACGAGCTGAGAGCAGATTACATTCAAGCGTGAAGCCACCTTAAGTGTGGTGCCCTATTAGGAACATATATATTGCAAAGTGTTTTGTGTATTTGACAAGCCGAGAACAGATTACATTCTTACATTGTGACATGATGTTGGGAATTAATTTCTTTGGGTGTGGGTAAGTGCCAATCAGAAGATTCCTTTGTCTGTTTTGACGCGAAACCCACACAAAGGGCTTGCGCGCGAGATTTCCCACAAGACCAGAAGAGGATGAGGGAAGAAAGGTCCCAGAGCAGTCAAGAGAAAGAGGCAGAACAGAGCAGTGAACAGAATAGGGCAGTCAGCAGGAGAGAGCAGGCGACTGCTTGGGCCTATGGACTCAGAAGCCGAGTTGGCCAACGTGAGAGGGTGTGTCAGCGTTCCTGCTGGCTTTGTGGGAGTTTCGCTCGAATACACGCTCGCGATAGCCCACAGATGCACAGAAAGTTACGCAAAAGTCTCACAAACTTCTCCCTTCTTGCGCTTGGAGCTAATCCAAGCCCGTGTTTGTTTGTTCTCTTTTCTTCCACCCTCTCGATTGTGTATGTTGTGTTTTGTGTATCTGTAAAGAAATGTGAAATACCCCTGGCCGGAGATGATAGAAACCACTAGACGATCTGATAGCCAAGAGTGGTTGAGGAAGGTTTTCGGACTATTGTCTTCAACTTAATAGTTATTTCCACAACGTTTCGGCCGATATGTCCTCGGGCCTTCTTCAGGTGTCTGTCGAACTTGGGAACCTTCACGGAACTTCGAACTACGTCCTTTATTGTAACCACGGGGGTCGTCTGTTCTGATTCCGCTAGCCATAACCGGGTACAAGTGTTGAGTATGCCTGTATTGTTACTCGCTTGTAGTGAGGATTGAACCTGCAACCTACAGATGATTGTCTCCTTAGAAGGTTAGGGAACCAACGCCTTTAACCGTTACGCCATGTGTCCTGCTGGCGTCACGGTTATAGGCGTGTAGGTTCCCGAGTTCGACAAACATCTGAAGAAGGCCCGAGGACATATCGGCCGAAACGTTGTGGAAATAACAATAAAGATGAAGACAATAGTCCGAAAACCCTTAATGATAAAAATCAACAAGCCTTGTCTTAGAAATTTTGACAACTAGTGGTTTAGGAGGTTAAGATATTGGGGTTCGGCTGGCGGTGTATTATCACAACATGGAGCCACCTTAAGTGTGTGCCCCAATCGAGAACATATATATTGTAATGTGTTGTTTTGTGTACTTGACGAGCCAAGAGTAGATTACACTCAAGTGTCGGGCCACCTTAAGTGTGGAGCTCATTTGGGAACGTATGTATTGCAATGTATTGTGTGTACCTGACGAGCCGAGAGTAGATTACGCTCTTGCGCAGTACTCCTTAGACGCGCGACACAATTAATTCAATTGGCTTAAGGCTAACCCTCTATATAATAATATAAAGTTGATAAATATGTACTTACCCAACCCATTCGTTTCGGACAGGATGCGATACGAAGTCAGTTTTTAAGTGTACAGTTGATAAGTAGGTGTATGAATTTTGAAAATAATAAGTTTGAGAGGATTACCAGGTTTATCTACATATCTATGTATTTTTACAATCCTTTTATCATTTTATATTTATATATATTTATTATTTTTATTCATTTCATTTTTCAATGTATTTTTATTTTCTAATATACCTAAGTTTGTAATTAGAATTTTTCTATTTCTTTTTTTAAAATTCAATTTCAGCATTGTTGGATGCAATAATTTTATTTATCTGTTGGTCTATTAAGTAGAGTGTTCGTCAATGGCCCGGGAGACCGGGTTTTAATCCCAGGTCGAGTCATTCCAAAGACTCAAAAAATGGTACTTGATATCTCCTTGCTTAACACTCAGCATTATAAGGTAAGTATCAAAGGTAAAGTGGAGAAATCCAAGGAATGGAGTAGTGCCCTTCCTTACACCTTGGTGTAGTAGCTATTGAAAAGGGAACCTTCGGGTCACTCTCAGCTACAATAATTATCATCAACCTAATGTCTGGATGGATGAAAATGGTGGATTGGGAGCCTCAAGTGATGTAGTTGTTGGCGACCGTAGTCGAGGGCGACCAGAAGGCTCCCTTTTCAATAGCTACTACACCGAGGTGTAGGGAAGGGCGCAACTCCTTTCCTTGGATTGCTCCACTTTACCCTTAATACGTACCTTATACTGCTGAGTGTTAAGCAAGGAGGTATCAAATACCATTTTTAAAGTCTTTGGTATGACGCAATTTGGGATTGAACTCAGGTCTCCAGGACCATTGGTGAACGCTCTAACCACTTGGACAGTTGGGGACTCCATTCATACGGCCTTGTGCCAAATCTAAACAAAAATCTTAGTAAATTACTAAAAATGGCGGATTTGGCATTGCTGTTGCCGAGATGACAGCGAGATAAAATGGTAATCGGCACAGATAGATTCGTTTGGCATGAGGTGTTGGTCCTTATCTTTGAACTTCTCAATCGTTCCT
This sequence comes from Sepioteuthis lessoniana, assembly GCA_963585895.1. Taxonomy (NCBI): domain Eukaryota; kingdom Metazoa; phylum Mollusca; class Cephalopoda; order Myopsida; family Loliginidae; genus Sepioteuthis; species Sepioteuthis lessoniana. The sequence goes on from CAUZXS010001549.1 coordinate 79,927, forward strand.
CGCAAGTTTCCCGCAGTTAAGATCGCTACATTCGTCCAATTGACTTTTACCGTTAAATTCAAAGTAAATAATCCTAGTAAAGTAGAAGCAGAAGCATCATCGAATTTACTGTAGTCTGTGTCATTATTTCCTCTTCATTCGGTTATCAACGTTTAATAGTTGTCTGTTAATTCTCACTTTGCTAGCATGTAACCATAAACCAGTAAATATCGCATATGTTTGCAAGATTTTTTAAGATTGAACCTATGATACATAAGATGCCCGAGAGAATAAAGTAATTTTCAACTGATTTTCCAATTCGTGTACAATGTAAATGTTTTTGTGTTTTTTTTAATAATTTAAATTCTCTTTATAACGAAAATAATGGAAGGGACAACCAGAGGATGAAAAATAGAAAGTAAATATTCCCTAAAGAAAAATTACCCTCAAGATTACCCAAATAAAAGCTTTTCAATTTTAATGTTTTCTTTTTATAATCTGAATTCCCCATATAACGGAGATAATAGAAGGGACCATCAGAAGGGAAAGAGAGAAAGTAAATATTTCCTAAAGAAAGATTGCCATGAATTATAAGCCGTTTTTTTATTTTGAATAAAAATGAATAATTTTCTTCTCCCAAAATATCAATTTTTTTTTTCCGTTTGCCATGATAGAAATTGAACAAAATAACAGCCTTAAGGCAAAAGTCATCATAAAACCTATGATACACGGAACATTTTTACGAGCGTTTAAATTGTATTAATGAGAAAAGAGAAGTTATTTTTTGACGGGAGTATTTTTCTAAGTCAGAAGAAGTAATTCGCTTATAATGGAAAGAATATTTGAATCCAAATTTTGGATTAAGGTTGATTAAAAAGTTTTATGAAGTTTATTACCATGGATTAAGGTTTATTTTTCAGACTGAGTTTACAAATTCATGTAAAGATTATGAAGTACATGTTGGGGATTAAGTGGCTGTGGTTAACTATTAGTATAGTTGGGAGATTCTGAAGTTTGTGTCTGACTCTTTTTACTTCTAACCCCATTCACTTATCTTGTTATTGTTGGTTGAAGTTGTTTTTTTTTGGGGGGGGGGTTATGGCATATCAACCTTTGTAGGTCATTCAACGCCAAATTCTGTCTATATATACATACATATTCCACCAAAGATTTCAAAACGAATATTAAGGTAGGTAGAATTTTCTATTAGCAGGATTTCATTTGTTTGCACAAGATTAACCAGTTTTAAGTTGTCATATTTTTTTGGTACAACTCTGTCTCTCTCAAGAAGGACATAATGTCATCTATTTTGACGTTCTCAAACAGATTGGTTAAGCTATTTACTTTGAAAAATCGCTTTCTGATAACAGCGAAAGTTCTGCATTCTATAAGAATGTGCTTAACCGTGCAAGTTGTCTGGCAGGTTAAACACTGTGGTTTTGGTCCCTGTTTCAAAATGAAAGTTGTTAAAGGAATTAAGGATGGGAGGAAAAAGATAGATACTTTTAGACTAAAATTTTATTTTGGGGGTTTACGATTATTCTTTGATGATGAATGTTTTCCTGAACTAGTAGAAATGATCGTGCTCCCCTACTCAAAGCGTTTGATATATATTATGAAATCATCTTGAGCAATTACAATTTTGAGGGCCCATCGTGTGTCTCTGTGTTCAATGGGTATGTTTAGTAGGGGCTGCCACTAACAAGAGAGACACAATACGCTACAAAGTTCGGGACTCAGAAGGCGCGTGCGTTCCTTACTAGCTGCAAGGAGAAAAAGCTGCATCTGTCTCAACCAAGGCAATAAAAGCTTATGAGCAAGAGTTTCTCTTTAGCGCCTGGAAGGCATCTTGTCAGGTATGTGCCGATTTTGCTTCCTGTCAGAGGCCTCCGGGGAAACTGTTACTTCTGCATTTTTTTTCACGTTATTGTGCTTTTTCACTTTTCATTCAATCTCCACAAGATCACAGGAGTTCATAAGTTTATCAAAGCTGTCAAAAGTTCCAGGTGCTACCCACTGACACGGGCAAGTTGCGCTGCGTGACCTCTCTAAATTTGCACCCAGTGAAATCAAAAGATCAAATTTACAGGTATTCATTAATGGGCCAATAAAATTCCAAATGACATAATCCATAATTGACTGACCAACTGGAATGTGATACAAAAACGGGCAGTCCAGTTAATAAGAGGTCGAAGGATTTGTTACTTCTCCCTCGATCTCTGTTAATAGCAAATTCCTGAGCTGTTAGGTCAACAAATTTGATCTATAAAATATTGACTCCGACACTGTTTTAACCAAAGTAAAGAAGAGACACCAAGAGAGAAAGATGAGAATCCGGAACACCGCTGTAAGAAGACCTTGCCGCTAGAAGAAAACTCCAATGAAGTTTCCGACCATCAAAACTCTTCGGACAGCACCCAAGACCACCTTTGCCACTAGGAAACTCCAAGTTAATTAGCATAAAGCAAAAACACCAGCCAAATTCCGCACCATATCTTTTCGCTCCTACCTAGCATGTAAAATTTTCTATTATATGGTTACATTATCATATTGCAATAAAAACATATTGTTCTTTTAATCGGGGAGTTGTCTCGATCTTTGAGTCGCCAACTTCTTCGACAACTCATTCCTCGTAACCTCCCGACTTGTCACAGAACTCTCCGACCGAGTTACGTCAGTCTCCATTCAGTAGATCTTTAAAAACACAACGTGGGCGCAGAAACAATTAATAAAGCAACCAGCTGAAAGACGCATGTGATCATTCCAGCGATCGAATGACAAAGGTTAACTTCATTAACGTCGTTTTCTTTCCTTTAAATAATAAAAGGTGTGTATGAACGTGCTATCGGCGAGCTAAAAGAAGGAAAACTGTTCAAATTAGATAGCAGACAATGAGAGAAAGAAATCCAATGAGAACAAGCTTATTCATTATAACACAGACAAAAGAGTTTCGTGGCGTAACGGTTATCTTCATGGACACGGCTACTTGAATTAAAATCCTGAACGAGGTTGTTTGCATTTCACTCAGTGCTAATACACTTGAGAAAAGGTATGAATCCAACTATTCTCCCACTAGCTTTAGGTAAGTAATAGAGCAGACTAGGCTCTTTAATCTTGGTATGACAGTCAGTCTAAGAAAAAGAAAACTGAATCCAAACCAGTTGTTGACCTAGAGAAGGATGGACTCGGTCAGGCTATTCCTTCCAAGACAAGCTACACGAAGAAACGCCCTATGACCAAACAGGATATGAGACTATTGAGTGATGTAATCATAACTCAGAAAGGATTGTAACATCATCGTGAGGTTTTGATTAGAGAAATACCCTTAAAATTCTCTCACTTAGGAAATAAACTATTTTCGAATTCATTTTGCAAATGAGTTATATACGTGTGTGTGTTGGGGGGGGGGGCTCTGCATTACTGCTGATTGTTTTTTAATAATCCAAATTATCGTTATAACGGAGATAACTATAAAATGCAAATCAAATACTTTACTTCTTTCCTAATAGAAACCTCAATATCACCATGGACAACTGTTGAATATGAAATGCTAATCAGAATACTTCATTCCTTTCTAAATAGAAACATCAAAGGATAGCAAATACGACTACATCAGGAAGCCAACAAATTCATGAATCGCAAACTAAAGTGGTTTGTGTGTGTGTGTGTGTGTGTGTGTGTGTGTGTGTGTGTGTGTGTGTGTGTGTGTGTGCGGGTGCGCGCGTGTGTTTAGACTTCGGAAATATACATATTGTAACAGTGTTGGTTGTCACTATTTCACTTGGTGGGTTTGTGACGAACCAAATGCGATATAAATTGGAGAGTGCTCAATATCTGTGATAGAGTTATTATATAATAATAATATGTAAATTTATATAATATTTTACATATATTTAATAGTATGGAAGTTTACATGCTATTAAATATATGAAATCTAATACATATTTACTTATTATATATATATATATATATATATATATATATATATATATATATATATATATATATATATATATGTCTTGTCCTTTTTGTTCATTATATATATATTTATATATAATGAACAAAAAGGATAAGACAAATAGGAATATTTCTTTGCCATACCAAGGTTAAAGAGCCCAGTATGCTTATCTAATGTCCCATAGCTGGAGGGAGAAAAAATTTTGTGCATACCTTTCCCAAGGGTACATTATTACATTTTTCATACGTGTTTCCTTATTTTCGGTTAATCTACAACTTGTTACAAGCTTCATTTTATTTTCCTTGCTTTCTTTTCATTGCAACTGATATGAATACTAGCAAAACTGACAAGTAAGACATGACATTAATCTCGTTTTACCAACAGGTGAAAGGAATGTGTTTGTAGCGCTACCCCTTTTTCTACACTTGAACTCTACGTGTATCCTCAAAGAATAAAATATCTTTGGGGAAGGTTTGCCGCCAATGTTGTCTTTTGGTAGCCTCGGCTGTTCATTGTTGGCGGTCGATTTCACAAAAGGCGACAGCCTTTTTTTAAGGGCGTTTTTGTATATATTTCGTGTGGCTTCTCTGAGACCTTCCTCAACAGCTGCTGTGATTGGTCCAGCCTAACTCGCAATGACCCAATCAGTCTCCAGCGTACTTGCCCCAATCGAAGAACGTCTTCACAAATCTTCGTTTTCGAAGCTATACATACAGATCAATTATAAATTATCTATCTATCTATCTATCTATCTATCTATTTTTTCTTGCTTTATTTATCTATTCATTTTTTGTTTTAATTTTAAGGATATCGACTGGTCGGGGAATAACACCGAAAGGGCAATAGCTTGTCCGGACTAATAACAAGTGCGAGACGATAAGAGCCTTACCTGTGTCAGGTATGGTCGTGGTCAACAGCGTTATAGATACGCAGGTAACTAACTAACTGCATTGGACAAATGAAATGAATGCATAGAACTTATGTCTTAAGTACAAACTTGTCTTTCATTCAATTCTATTCAACAATAGAAAAACTTTTATAATTGCACAGCTGAAATAAGTCAAAAGGCAATTTTCCTCACTCCTTTCGCTTTTTCGTTTTGTCTTAAAATTCATAAACATGTGGAATAAGTTACTGATATGATTGAAGAATTGAATTAGACAAGATTTTCCTTGGATTAGTTTATCATATCTTCGTTTTCAAATCTATCTATCTATCTATCTATCTATCTATCTATCTATCTTTCTATCTATCTATGTCAATTCATATCTACCTATCTATCTATCTATCACTGTCAATTCATATCTATCTATCTATCTATCACGGTCAATTCATATCTATCTATCTATCTATCTATCTATCTATCTATCTATCTATCTATCTATCTATCTATCACTGTCAATTCATATCTATTTATCTATCACAGTCAATTCATATCTATCTATCTATCTATCTATCTATCACTGTCAATTCATATCTATTTATCTATCACAGTCAATTCATATCTATCTATCTATCTATCTATCTATCTATCACTGTCAATTCATATCTATTTATCTATCACAGTCAATTCATATCTATCTATCTATCTATCTATCTATCTATCTATCTATCTATCTATCTATCTATCTATCTCAGTTCGTTCACATTTAATTCTGTTAGTTCATATATTTCTATCTATCTGAACACACTCACGTCTTCTTTTGTACGAGTAAGATCACTGCACATAACAATGTAAAAATTATTTGTCAAAGAAATGCAACAAAAAAATGTTTTATTAACGGTTGTTCATTTTATTGAAGATACTCTTCAGTTCTAGTTCGATACACGTCGAGAATAATGCAATGGACCTCGGAACATAGTGAGAAGAATCATTTATTTTCACGGTTGCGCTAAGACGGATAAAATTGTAAGTCATTTATGTACTGAAATTCGCAACAGTTCGTTATTAAACTTACACGTGGCTGAACAGAGAGTGGAACTGGATTACTACGAAAAAAATAAGAAAAGAAAAAAACAATCCTAAATTTTGACAATCAACGAAGTAAACAAAACTCTTGACTGTTATAAGAAATATAAAAATGCACCACCCAAAAAAAAATAACAAAAAAACCCCAAAAAACAACAAACAAGCATAAAACAAAACAGCAGAAACAAAAAGAATAAAAGGATACAATTAAGAAATCTACCTTTTTTTTCTTCAGATAAGGAGCTTTGTTGAGAATCATTAAAACAATATATTGTTCCTCTTTGACTATTTAATGAAATATTCACGCAATGAACTCAAAATGCATACTTATTATTTTAAAAAAAATTTATGTTGTTTTATCTTATTTTTTTTTACTTCTTTCGTTCTAACAGTATTCCAAATATAGACACACCTTAATTATCAGAACCAGCTGCTAATTTGTATCTACGTTTGGACAAAGGTCTTTAACAATTCTGTCCATGGCAACCTAAGTTAAGCTAGTCAATGCCATGACTTACCAGCAAACTAATCTCTCCCTCTGTCAAGTCTTCTTTCCAAGCTTGTAATTTATTGTGAATTTTTTGCACTGTCTTTTATCCTGTCTTCTGTTCACCTCCACTTTTGTTGTTTAATAATTTCTATACCTCTTACGTTGATTAGCTCAATGATCCATGTGAATCTCTGTTTATCTCTCAGATTTATTCTTAGTTTTGCTCTTTCCATTGATTCCTGCATAACAGAATTCCTTTTCTATTGATTTTCTTTATTTCCATATTTCATTTCCATGTGTCACAGCTAGTAGAATACAATGATTATAAAGATATATTGATATCTTCATGAATTTTTTCTAAAAGAATAAGGAATGATTTACATTTATATTAATATAATAATCCGTTTTTAAACATGATATCCTGCGAATATATGAGAACCCTACTTAGAATAAATATGATATGAGAAATTTACTTAAAATGAATATTGTATGATAACCCCAGGTAGAATAAATATCGAAGGAGAACCTTTCTAAGAAAAAATATATGAGAAACCTACTTAGAATAAATATCTCCTTGATAATTTATTATAATGAAAGAGCCGAGTTTTGGAAATAACGTTTTTCTGGAAAGTAAACGTTAATATTTATTTGTAAGATCTACAACTAATTTTACATGAATATCAATGAAGAGAACGAGGTGTTATTGGCGCAACAATTATCGACGTAGGAAGTGGACTCGTCTACTTGAGTTCAAATCCTGAACGAGACAGCATTTCATATAGCGCTAATACCCTTGTGGAGAGGCATGAATCCAACTATTTTCTTTCCTCCTATAGTTAAACTGTAGTGTAGATTGGGTTTTTTAACCTTGGTATGACAACCTGTCGAGGAAAAGGACAATTCGGAATTCAATCTAGTCGTCGACTTTGAAAGAGATGAGTTCCGCTTGACTATTACTGTCCAAGACGCCCTATATGATTACTGCCTCACGACCGAACCAAGTAACGGGACAAGTCTTAATCTCAGTGAAAATAAAAACAACTTGTAATGGTTGACATCTATAACCTTCATGAATGTATTTAACTCATTTTGATTATAATGGAACGATATATTCACAGCAGTATTTTCGTATTTCATTTGTTATTAAATTTTGTGCTCATATTCAGAAAGCGATAGACTTCGCTAGAATTCAACTTCAGAGAAACAGTACGGCTCTAAATAAGCACAATACTGTCATACATTTTTAAGAAAAGTTTCTAGGGGGTGTTCTCGTGGTGTAATAGTTAAAGCGATGGACTGCGGAATCGTAGTACGCGAGTTCGTACTCCAGTCGCGCTATTACGTTCACTTTCGGGCAAATACCCTTGGGAAAGGTATGAACCCCCTTATCCTCCCAGCTATGGGTTAAATAGTACTTCGACTGTTCTTCGAGGAGAATGGCTTTGGCATTAAATAACCTACAAAGATTGATATGCCATTAAACAAAGAAACCGAAACCGAAACGTTTCTGTTGAAACATAATACAATCAAAACAGATATTAATAACTGGTATGATGTACCAAACTATACAGGAATGAGAAAAAAAATCAAGTTTGGCAGGTTAATATACTTACAATATAAAACTTTGCGTGACAGTGTATACATTTTTAGACTGTTACATATCTATAATTTTGATAACATACATACATACATACATACATAAATGTACTTATTACATACATACATAAACACGTGCATACATATTTTATAACAAAAATAAATTTCGTAAATATATACGAGGAATTTTTTTTTTTTTATACAGGTAAGTATTTCTGTAACATAGCCTTACATGAATACGTGAAACGTACATAGAATGTTCATAACATATAAACATAGAACATAGGAATCCCGAAACACGAAAAACACGTAACGACTTCTTAGTTCAGGTACGAAACTTTTTATTGCCTTTGAGTCAAAAGGTTTTTCGACATAAGGAGAGAGATACCATCTTTCTATGCTGACTTTTCCATCTCCCCACAAACCACGTGCGACACCTGCCACAAGGCCTCGGCGTGCGAGCGAAAGTCAACCTTCTTCCTTCGAGGCAGAACTCAACTAACCGACTTTTCTCAAAAATCTCAGCCCACGTTTCCGGTGCGTGACGTCACTCACATCCTTGGTCACATCCTCTATCTGAGATTTTTATCGTGACATCTCTGAAGGAATTCTATAGAGTATGATAATAAATAACTATTTTCAGTGAATAATAAAGTTTCTTTAAAATAAATGGTTTGGAGGTGCCCGTGGTGTAATGGTTATCATCGTTGGAAATGGACACGACGACACGAGTTCAAATCCTGGACCAGACTAATAGCATTTCACATAGCACTAATACCCTTGGGAAAGGTATGAATCCAATTATTCTCCCTCCAGCTATGGGTAAATAGTAGGACAGACTATGTTCTTCAGCCTTGGTGAGGCAACTAGTCTAGGAGAAGGAAAACTCTAAAATCAAACCTGTTAAACTCCGCTTAAAAATTGACCTTGTATCATATCCTGCCCGAGCGGAGGGATTGGGTAAATAGGATAAATGATTTGGGGTGTACTTATTTTGAGGCCAAACTATATAACCTGAAATTGTTTCACATCTATTCTCTCAAAATCAACTTCTGTATCATATTTTTTTTCTTTGGATATAAGTATTGAGTTTCATATTCAGGCTTATACAATACTTGAACTTTAAACATGATGTGTTATTATGGGATTCTTCTATATAAGAATATTTATTACAGGATTTTTCTATATGAAAATATATTTATTTCTAAATTCTCCTATATAAAAATCTATATAGTTCTGGATTCTTCTATATTCTGTATAAAAAAAAAAAACTATTTATTACTGGATTCTCCGAAATAAAAATCTTCTTACATTATTTTTCTATTTGAAAATATATTTATTACAGATATTTTCTATATGAAAATATATTTATTTCTAAATTCTCCTATATAAAAATCTATATAGTTCTGGATTCTTCTATATTCTGTATAAAAAAACAAACTATTTATTACTGGATTCTCCGAAATAAAAATCTTCTTACATTATTTTTCTATTTGAAAATATATTTATTACAGATATTTTTCTATATGAAAATATATTTATTTCTAAATTCTCCTATATAAAAATCTATATAGTTCTGGATTCTTCTATATTCTGTATAAAAAAACAAACTATTTATTACTGGATTCTCCGAAATAAAAATCTTCTTACATTATTTTTCTATTTGAAAATATATTTATTACAGATATTTTCTATATGAAAATATATTTATTTCTAAATTCTCCTATATAAAAATCTATATAGTTCTGGATTCTTCTATATTCTGTATAAAAAAAAAAAACTATTTATTACTGGATTCTCCGAAATAAAAATCTTCTTACATTATTTTTCTATTTGAAAATATATTTATTACAGATATTTTCTATATGAAAATATATTTATTACATGATTCCTATTTATGAAAAATTGTTCATTACAGTATTTTTCTATATGAAAAATTATTTATTATTAGATTCTTCTATATGAAAATCTATTAATGACAGGATTCTTCTTTTTCAAGAACTGTTTATTACGGGATTTTTCTTTATAAAAAAACTATTCATTTCAGGATATTTCTATATGAAAAACTATTTATTATAGGATTCTTATACGTTATTTTATGCCAAATCTTCTTTACGCATCTATATCAAATATATATGATTTGGGTTTGGCTGGGTTTTATGGCATATCAACCATTGTTGGTTATTTAATACCAAAACCTATTTATACATATATATTGAATATATATTATTTGTAAACCTATTTTTACATAACATTCTTAAACGAGCATGAACTCTTTTTTTTTTTTTGGAGGTGCCCGTGGTGTAGTCGTTATCGTCGTAGGAATTGGACACGGCGACACGAGTTCAAATCCTGGACGAGACTGATTGCATTTCACATAGCACTAATACCCTTGGGAAAGGTATGAATCCAATTATTCTCCCTCCAGCTATGGGTAAATAGTAGGACAGACTATGTTCTTCAGCCTTGGTTAGGCAACTAGTCTAGGAGAAGGAAAACTCTGAATTCAAACCTGTTAAACTCTGCTTAAAAACTGACCTTGTGTCATATCCTGCCCGAGCGGAGGGGTTGGTAAATAGTATGAACTCTTTTTAGCACACACCTTGCCCACTGAAACTATAATGTGAGCTCTGGTTGATCGCTCATGAAGACAGGATATCCCACGTATTTTCACACGTTGTATGATAAAATATAAAAATTTTATATGATTCATACACACATTTTGTAAATGATATTTTAAACGAACTCTTATTTGCTCACAGTTAAATGGTTTCGAGTCCTGCTATATAACAGTCACAATTTGGGCACCTTTAGTGGTGTAACGGTTAGCAAGCTTGACAAAAAGGGGCACCTTTGATGGTGTAACGGTTAGCAAGCTTGACTTGCAAACCTACACGAGTGAGATCGAGTCTCATTGGGCGCCCCATTCATTTGGCCTTGTGTCACATCGAAGCAAAGAGCTTTGTAAATTACTATAACAGTCACAATTTAACATCAGTCATTTGTTTACAAACATAGTTTGTTCTATTTGACTTATAGATAGGACTCAAACAGGTACTACTACTCCGGGTCAGAGTGGACCTGGGAGTAATGGCAATGAAGGGGTACTCAACAAGGCTGGAGCTTCGTCATCAAATTGTTTAGTGTCTTATCAGGACATTCGTTTGTGAGAGATGCAGTCGGTGTATTCTAAAGCACCAGCCTGCTGGGTTATTCCAATTAGGGTGTTTTAATGTTATTACTCAAACAGAATATCACAATGACATGCTAGATTGTTATAGCATACATACAGAAATTGTAGGCGTGCTTAGAGTAACGGTTATCGTCGCTGGAAATGGAATCAGCGACTCGAGTTTAAGTCATGGACAAGTCTGTTGACGTTTTACTTCATGCTAATACCCTTGAGAAAGGCATGAATCCATATCTACTCTCTACCGGTCTAATGAGTTAATAACTGGGCAAACTGGGTTGTTTTGCTTTGTTGCGACAACAAGCCTAAGAGAAAGGAAAAAGAATTTAAATCAGCCTCACACAGCATAAAACTGACTTTGTGTCACATCGTGCTTCAGGATAACGGTTATCGACGTTGGAAATCCATAACAAAAATTGTATCTCTATACAAAAAATGGATGCCTGAGTCGACAATAGCGTTGATCCAATACTGAGATAGATTAGTCAATAGAAGTATAACCGGTTCAAATATAAATACAATTTCACGCAAGATTTGTTTGTCAACCCAAGATACCAGACAACCGCCCCCCCCAAAAAAAAACACGAATTGTATAACGCGCACCAGAGAAAAAGGCAGCGAAAGAGACACAACCCAGATCTGTCGTTATATTACGTTACATGAAAGAATTGTCGCATGGAGACTGAATCATTTCACCAAACCCCTGAATCTGTATTCATTTCCTAGGACGCAAAAAGACGTCACCTTTAGAACAACTAAGCGAAAGTAATGAAGAAAATGGGTGATTTAAAATTAGTGTCGCTTTAAGAGATGCTTAAAAGATTGAAAACCGGAAGAAAGTAGATAATACCAGTGAAAATTGCAGTTATCCTTGTTCTTTTTCTATAACAACAACTTCTCTTTCTCCTATAAACTTAGTGCTTTGTACATATTTGCACATTTTGTAGTTTTTCACGGAGTCTTTCTTTTTCGGATCATTTGTAGGTCAGAGCTTATGAATTAACAAAAATAGCAATTGTAAAATAACCAAGAATTTTTTCAAATGAATAGGATGATTGAAAATACATTGCATTACACTTTGTTGTATATATATATATATATATATATATATATATATATATATATATATATATATATATGTGTGTGTGTGTGTGTATAATTTCCTTCGTGTTCTGTTCATTAAATTACTCTAACTTAAACAACTTTTTCGATATTTTCATACTTAATCGGTGGATCCACCACAAAAACGGTGATAGAAAAAAAAATGAAGGCTGAGTTCATTTTTAAAATGATTCATACAAAATTATCAATAATTGTTCCGGGAGAAATAAACAATAGAAAAGATTATGGAGGAGTCTATTCGCAAACTATACTCTTATAAACACACAGATATTCTTTTGAGGTATTTTATATCAGAAAAACTACATGTACAAGCAGTGGACTTCAGAAATTTCCCTATAAACTGAATCTGATAGAAGATTTCGTCCGCAAAATAAGAACAGGATTGTCGCCAGAGATTTACTAAAGTTGCCTGGTAGCTATATGATTTTCTGATTTTTTTTGTTTTGTTTTTTTGTTCATTAGAATGCAGTAGAATAAACTGAATCCGAATATCCAAAAAGCATTTTTAAATACTTTGCGATAAAAAGTAAATGAATATTTAGAATATAAAATCCTTCTCAAATACTAAGTAGCAAGTATAGGTTATTTGCTAACAGAAAGGAAACGTTTAATCTATAAGTAAACTGACACAATACAAGACTAGCCATGATTGAATATGTAAGTTGATCCACTTGGAATTGCGCAAGAGACTAGAATTTGATCATGATGACAAATGGTTTATATACAAAACAGAATCAGTTCTAGAAAATGAGACGCATAAGATTCTCTGGGTCTTTGAGAGACAAATGGATTACTTAATCTCGACCAGGAAGCTAGATATACAGTTAATTAACAGGAAAAGAACTTGTCATATGGCGGGTTTTTCCGTTCCAGAAAACCACAGAGTGAAAATAAAAGAAAACGAAAGGATAGAAAATATTTGCGTTTCACCAGAGAGCTGAAAAAGTTGATGCTCATGATGGTAACGGCGAACCGAATTGAATCCTTGGAACGATCTCCAGGGCTTAGAAAAAAGACTGGGTGAAATGAATCGAGATTATCCTGATCTCAACACTTTTAAAATCAGGTAGAATACTTAGAAGAGTACTGGCAACATGAGGACATTTGCTGTCACTCAGACTTCTGTGAAAAACCACCAGATAACGCTGATGAGAAAAATCCTTGGGAAAAAAATAATACAATATGATTTTCATCTATATATATTTAATGTAGAAATATTGCCTAATTTTTAAAAATGCTATTAAGACTATTATTGTTTAAAAATAAGAATTTACCGTGGACAAGATCGGAGATGAAATATTGGATTGGTTTAAAAATATGATTTATTCAAACGCAACACCAATTAATCTGGTAATATAGTTAGTAATGGAGCTGGTTCGGAAAACATGAGTTTCTCAAAGAAAAAGATGTGAATTCAAGTTTCACTGAGCATTTATCCTTTGTTATTATCCCCGGTTTTTATTGTTCCTCGCTATTGTAGAAATAGCAACGGACTTGGGCGAGACGAAAAAAGCAAGTAAAAATTAAAAGATGGATGAAAATTCTCGAAAAATTAAGAGATGAATAAAGATACTTGTAAAAATTGAAAGATGAATAAAAAAAAATACTAATAAAAATTGAAAGATGAATGAAAATACTAGTAAAAATTGAAAGGTGAATGAAAAAACTAGTAAAAATTGAAAGATGAATGAAAATACTAATAAAAATTGATAGATGAATGAAAATACTTGTAAAAATTAAAAGATGAATGAAAATACTTGTAAAAATTGAAAGATGAATGAAAATACTTGTAAAAATTGAAAGATGAATGAAAATACTAATAAAAATTGAAAGATGAATGAAAATACTAGTAAAAATTGAAAGATGAATGAAAATACTTGTAAAAATTGAAAGATGAATGAAAATACTAATAAAAATTGAAAGATGAATGAAAATACTAATAAAAATTGAAAGATGAATGAAAATACTAGAGAAAATTGAAAAATGAATGAAAATGCGAGTAAAAATTGAAAGATGAATGAAAATACTAGAGAAAATTGAAAAATGAATGAAAATGCGAGTAAAAATTGAAAGATGAATGAAAATACTAATAAAAATTGAAAGATGAATGAAAATACTAGTAAAAATTGAAAGATGAATGAAAATACTAATAAAAATTGAAAGATGAATGAAAATACTAGTAAAAATTGAAAGATGAATGAAAATACTAATAAAAATTGAAAGATGAATGAAAATACTAATAAAAATTGAAAGATGAATGAAAATACTTGTAAAAATTGAAAGATGAATGAAAATACTAATAAAAATTGAAAGATGAATGAAAATACTAGTAAAAATTGAAAGATGAATGAAAATACTAATAAAAATTGAAAGATGAATGAAAATACTAGAGAAAATTGAAAAATGAATGAAAATGCGAGTAAACATTGAAAGATGAATGAAAATACAAGAGAAAATTGAAAAATGAATGAAAATGCGAGTAAAAATTGAAAGATGAATGAAAATACTAGAGAAAATTGAAAAATGAATGAAAATGCGAGTAAAAATTGAAAGATGAATGAAAATACTAATAAAAATTGAAAGATGAATGAAAATACTAGTAAAAATTGAAAGATGAATGAAAATGCGAGTAAAAATTGAAAGATGAATGAAAATACTAGAGAAAATTGAAAAATGAATGAAAATGCGAGTAAAAATTGAAAGATGAATGAAAATACTAGAGAAAATTGAAAAATGAATGAAAATGCGAGTAAAAATTGAAAGATGAATGAAAATACTAGAGAAAATTGAAAAATGAATGAAAATGCGAGTAAAAATTGAAAGATGAATGAAAATACTAGAGAAAATTGAAAAAATGAATGAAATACTAGTTGAAATAATCAATTATTTTTTGTCATGAAACCATGGGAATCATTAACGTATTGTAGATCTTTATGAAGATAATTTTATGGTGGATCCACCGATTAAGTATGAAAATATTGAAAAAGCTGTTTTAAGTTAGAATAATTTAATGATTTAATGAACAGAACACGAAGGAAATTACATACATACAAACATACATACACACACACACACAAATATATATATATATATATATATATATATATATATATATATATATATATATATATATATATACCTCTACCCCCGTAGGGTTGAGTTCTCAGGCGAATGAAGTAATCGTGTTGCCATTAGCGTTTATTGAAAGTCTCTTTATATATGAATTGAGGTCTCGGTAGCCGTTAAGCGGATGTATGTAAACAATAGTAATTGTGATTCATAACCGTTTAGAATTTACTTCGCTGCTACTGGCTCCGCGTGGCTGAGGGGTTAGAGGCTTGGATTGGCGTTTGAGTCAACTGGGTTTCGATCCCAGCTACGGGAAGCTGGTATGTCTAGCCACACTGTTTGTGGATGACTATATATATATATATATATATATATATATATATATGTTGAGAGCAATATTGAACAAGTCCTGGCGACAACACCCCACGAGACACCAACTATACGGCCACTTGCCTCCCATCACGAAAACTTTACAAGTTAGACGAACCAGACACGCAGAACACTGCTGGAGAAGCAAGGACGAGCTCGTAAGTGATGTACTCCTATGGACCCCCATGTATGGCCGAGCAAAAGCAGGACGACCAGCGCGAACTTACATACAGCAGCTATGTGAAGACACAGGATGTAATACTGAAGACCTGCCGGAGGCGATGAATGATAGGAAGAAGTGGCGAGAGATGGTCTGGGATATCCGTGTTGGCAGCACGACATGATGATGATGATGATGATGATATATATATATATATATATATATATATATATATATATACAACAAAGTGTAATGCAATGTATTTTCAATCATCATATTAATTTGAAAAAATTCTTGATTATTCTACAATGGCTGTTTTTGATAATTCATAAGCCCTGACCTACAAATGATTCGGAAAAGAAAGACTCCATGAAAAACTCCAAAATGTGCAAGTATGTAAGAAGCGCTTAGTTTGTCGGAGGAAGAGACGCAGAAAGAGAAGTTGTTGTTATAGAAAAAGAACAAGGGTAACCCAAAATAGAAAAAGAACGCTGTGTAGAAGAAGAAGAAGAAGAAGAAGAAGAAGAAGAAGAAGAAGAAGAAGAAGAAGAAGAAGAAGGTGGTAATAGCAGTAAAAATTTAGTGTGATTTGTCTAGAAAAACGAAAAAGAGAAAAAGAGATAATATATGGATTTACATCCGCTTCCGGTCGATAACTTTTAAAGGAACAAACATACTCACAAATATTTATTACTTTCTTTGACATACAATACTTTCTATATAAATGTTAACACAGCTGTTAAATTACAATGTCAGTATAATTATGTTGGAAATCAGACCTAACCGATAAAATGAAACGCGGTTTCTTCCAGGCAGCGGTCACATCGATACTGCTATATGGATGCACTACATGGACTCTAACAAAACGGCTGGAGAAGAAGCTAGACGGCAATTACACAAGAATGCTGCGAGCAATCTTGAACAAGTCCTGGCGGCAACACCCCACAAGACACCAACTGTACGGCCACCTGCCTCCTATCACGAAAACTGTTCAAGTTAGATGAACCAGACATGCAGGACACTGCTGGAGAAGCAGGGACGAACTCATAAGTGATAAACTCTTATGGACCCCCACACATAGCCGTGCAAAAGCAGGACGATCAGTACGAACATACATTCAGCAACTATGTGAGGATACGGGATGTTGTCCTGAGGACCTGCCTAGGGCAATGAACGATAGGGAGAAGTGGCGAGAGAGGGTCAGGGATATCTGTGCTACCAGCATGATGATGATGATGATGATGATGATGATGATGATGATGATGATGATGATGATGATGATATTTATGTTGATTACAATTACAAAAATTGGTTTTTCCAGCTTTCTCCATCTGGTCTTTTGTTACTGATGGCTCGGACGGAAACCTTTGTATTGCCTGTCAATATTGTTCGTTTGAATTCACGAGAGACAAACAGACAGACAGAGTAGAAAACCGAAGAAGACAGACAGAATGATCAAGAGATAGAAGATCCATAGAAAGGCAAAGACACATTCAGAGAAACTGAGAGGCAGAAAGAGATAAAGAGACTTTATTTTAGACGGGAGTGAATATACTGAGAAATTGTTCGATCTAAAGTGTATTTTAGTTTGATCTTTACGTTCAAAACTCAGCTTGAGGAGAAAGTGGCTGTGATAAAGTTGATAGGGAAAAAATAAGACAAGAAAAAGACAAAAAAAAAAAAAAGATATTGAAGATACTAGAATTAAAAAGAAAATAGGGCACGATATTGCTAAATAAAAAATAAAGATAACGATGATTTAAATCCATAATTTGATTAACCAACTTAATCGAATTTGTAACATCTTATTTTATCGTGATAGAGGGGCACCAAATTAGTGATACAAGGATGGAAAAAAATCTTGGTACCAGTCACATCAACCATCACCAAAAACCGTAAGGTTTGGAGTCTCATCATCAACATTGTGGACTCCTCTGAAAAAGCCCAGGACGAAGAACAATACTATGCCCTCAAACCCTTCAGCTACAGCTCTTGTGATTGTGTCCGCCTGTCCCACATTGCCATTATCAACCATGTGCATACCTTGAGTTAAAGTGGCCCATCCTCTTTTTAATCTTCATTCACAATGTCAAGCCATAATTATTTTATTTAAGAATTAATTGATTTTTGCAAACATTTAAAAGATATAGCAGCCATATTAATTGGAAATACATTCATTGACATTTATCTTAGTCTCTCTTCATATTGATAAAAAGAAAAATGTGAATGGAATATATTAACTTAATCGCCAATTAAAGAATAAAGTCAATAGATATCTGTTCAATATCGATGTTTTGATGAGTTCTTGTCTAAGACTACAGAATATTAAAATTTGTGTTTAACTGGAATATTAAGAACATATTTTGCGATTTATTCCTTCGCGATAGTTTGCTGAAAAGCTTTTTGAAAACTATCAGAAGAATTTTGTTGAGAGTCACATGCCACCGGATCTTGGAAGAGGCTTGTTTCAGATTAAAGTAAAAAGCTTCCTAAAAAATACGATAATTTTTGTTTTTTTAATTAAGTGGTGGATCTTTTAAAGACATTACAGAAATGTTTTTGCACGGCTGAAGATCCACAAAAAATAAGAAAATACAAGGAATAATGTCTGGAAACCTGTGACATTGGGCCAATCCATCGCAAGAGGAGGAAAAATAAACTCATTAACACCAGCCAACGTCAGGTTTCCATGACAACATAATACAGTGAAGGCGGAGTTGGAATAAATTATGGCGGAAGGAGATAAAAATGAAAGAAAAAAATCAGATAAGTTAGCACAATGAAGAGGGCGATGTAAGATAAAGTAATTTATTAGAAGAAGAAGAAGAAGAAGAAGAAGAAGAAGAAGAAGAAGAAGAAGAAGAAGAAGAAGAAGAAGAAGAAGTGTGGAAAATAGAGAGAAAACTATTGCATATTAAGAGGGTGGCGAAAGATGCAATGTTATCAAGAAGAAAATAAGACCGAATAATCAAAAGAAATACATGGATGAAAGAGACGAAAATCAGAACAAGGATAATGAAATGAAAAATAGCAAGAAGAGGCAATCATCAAGGCAAGAAGGATATTTAAAAATGAAATTACCAAGGGAGATAACTATGAGCATAAAAACAATGACTAGTGGAAATAGAGGAAAGCAAACAAAAGTACATGAATAAAATTGATTGCGATGATTTGGGTTAAAGAAAGAAAGAAAGAAAGAAAGAAAAGTGAGCTGATAAAAAGAGAAGAAGAAAATTATATATAAAAAAGAAATGAAATTGAAATGCACAAAAGAAAGAAACAAAATGAATAGATAAAAAGAGAAAAAGAGAAAATTAGATAAAAAAAGAAATAAAGTTGATATATACAAAAGAAAGAAAGAAAGAAAAAAGAAAGAAAGTGTGAAAAAAAAGATATCGAATAAGATTGTTTTTTTTTTTGTTTAATGGCATATCAACTCTTTGTAGGTTATTTAATGCCAAAGCCATTCTCCTAGAAGAACAGTAGTTGTACTATTTAACCCATAGCTGGGAGGATAAGGGGGTTCATACCTTTCCCAAGGGTATTTGCCCGAAAGTGAACGTAATAGCGCGACTGGAGTACGAACTCGCGTACTACGATTCCGCAGTCCATCGCTTTAACCATTACACCACGAGGACACCCCCATCGAATAAGAATATTATATGAAGAAGCTAGAGGTGAAAGAAAAGAATTATTCGACGTTGAGAGGATAAAAAAAATGAAGGCAAAGACAAGAATATTCTAGGTATGTCTATTGGGGCTTTATGCTCAAATACTAACTAAATGTCTGATTTTAGTTGATTTGGTGTATATATAGATGTATATTTCTTTTAAATACTCTGTCTGGTGGCAAAAGCTGCTTCGTAGCGCCAGGAGTGGCAGTACCGCCTTGAGCTACCGAAACTGTGTTATCACCCTGGTTGGCGACTGATGCAGACAAAGTATCGCACGTGCTTTCACACGTTGTATGATGAAAAAAAAAATAATATGTATTATTCATGATAAAAATGAGACTTGAGAGGTTACATCTATTTGGCATAAATGTACGTGCATTTGTGTAAAATTAACATATCATACAAAAATATATGTATCTCGCGGACTGTTAGGTTGTAATAAAGGTCTATGATATAATCGATGCTTCTTCTTATGAAGAATTCTAATTAGCACTTAATTGTCTTTTTCGAAATATGAAGAATTTGGATGATTAAAAATGATGACGTTCAATGGGGACGCAGGTCCCATCAAATTATCATGTCGCAAATTGGAAAAGAAATTGCTTTACTTTGAA
Organism: Sepioteuthis lessoniana; assembly: GCA_963585895.1. Classification (NCBI taxonomy): domain Eukaryota; kingdom Metazoa; phylum Mollusca; class Cephalopoda; order Myopsida; family Loliginidae; genus Sepioteuthis; species Sepioteuthis lessoniana. Next base: position 100,117 of record CAUZXS010001549.1, read on the forward strand.
AGTTTACGTATTTCTTACGTCTCTCTCTCTCTCTCTCTCTCTCTCTCTCTCTCTCTCTCTCTCTCTGTGTGTGTGTGTGTGTGTGTGTGTATATAATTAGCTATTTTTGTTGGCTTACGGTTACAAAAACACGCACAAACACAGACACTTCGGGTGGTGTAATGTTTAGCAAACTAGACTTCACGAATGAGTTCGAGTCTCATTAGGTGCTCCATTCATACGGCCTTGTGTCACGTCTAAACAAAAAAAAGGTTAATAAATCATCACTCACACTTCCGCAAAAAAAGACTCAATTCGGCATTAAATAACTCAACAAATAAAGCCAACAGACCAACCAACTAAATCTAACCTATGCTTGGCATTCTTAGGTGACTTGAGTAATTCAAGTTTGCGAACTAACCTTGCAAATCAGTCGTGAAAATTAAATACACTAAATGTCTTATATTCACGGTTTTGTGCCAAATCTAAGCTGCACTTAGTCTAAGATATATGATCAAGTTATCCAAGCAACAATTTCCACAAGAGCACCGATGTTAAACAGTGATGAGACAGTTCAGTACTTAAATGGTACAGAAGATATTGTAAACAATATGAGGCTCGTGTATCTGAATAAATAAAGCTTAATATAATTCTTTAAAATAAAATTGGGATGAAGCTGCAACTGGTTAGAGTAAGTAAAGTTGTCTCCCTTTAGTCGAGGGTAACCCGAAGGCTCCCTTTTCAATAGTTACTACACCAATGTGTTGGGGAGGACGTTAATCAATTCCCTGGATTGCCCTACTTTACCCTTGATCCGTACCTTATAATGTTGAGTGTTAGGCAAGGCGGCATCAAGTACCATTTTCTAAGTCATTGGTATGACTCGACCTGGGATTGAACCCGGTCTCCCGAACATTTTGATTATAGAAACTTCAAATAATAAGATGGTGGAAAGAAAATTAAAGAAATGGTTTGGTTTGGTTTGGTTTTCTGACATATCAACCATTGTTGACTTTTCAATACTAAATCCTGTTTTTACACATATAATATGATTTTTAAACACTTTTTTAGATACATGCGGTTAAATGATCAAACAGTTTTATTTCTAAAAATCCAATTTAGCAAAAGTTAACAAAGTTAAATGGCTTCAAGTATTGCAATGTATCACTAACAATTCAATCAAACATCAGTCATTTGTTTACACACAGTTAAATTATCAAACAGTTCCATTTCAAACAATTCAATTTAGCATAAATCATTTGTTTGTACTCAGTTTAAATGTCTGTTCTATTTGACCTATAAATAGGACCCTATCTGGTGCTATTACTCCGTGCCAAAGTGGACCTGGGAGCAATGGCAATGAAGGGTGAGTCCGCATTCCCCAAAGCTCCAGCATGACTAGAACCTTACCATCAGATTGTTCAATATCATTTCCAGGACACTTATTGGGTAGGTCTTACTCATCTGCAGAGAAGCAGTCGGTGTATTCTACTGTTCCAGCTGACTGGGCTTTGAAAGAAATGAGAATATCTTAAAAATTGGCAGAAATTGGTCTGAGAAATAATCATAGGGAAGTAAATTGTGTAAAAAAAATCAACTTCCGAATGTCAACATGTCGAGCGTGGGAAGAGTAAGTATGAAAAAGAAGCTAGGCACAAAAAATTAGAATTGAAAAAGGAAGATGTGAATATGGGTAGCTTTTCTTAAGTGGATTTTCACCATGAAAGCTTAAACTTTCGCTGTTATTTGAACCTTGGATATGAATGACAACAGCTTGTCAAACTTTTATATTGCAACGGATTATTTGTCCACATTAAAATTGGGGAGATTAAAAGATAAAGATACAAGATAAATTCATTAAAAATATAGCTTTGGGGAAAGTCGAGTACTCCTTCGTTGCCATTACTCCCAGTTCCCCCCTGAACCGGTGTGGTAGTACTTAATCCAATCTATAGGTCAGATAGAAGTGTGTGACCATTCAACTGTGTGCAAGCAATATCTAATATTCAACGGAATTGTTTGATTTACATAAAAATTCAGGAAACAATTTAATGGATCGCAAACAAATTTTTAATATGGAATAGAATTATTACCGAAATTCTTGAAATCCTTTAACTTGTGCAAACAAATGAGCTCTGGCTCGTTTAAAAATGTTAGCTATAAACTATACGTTTAGGAATTATATTTACTATCCATATGTATAAAGAGGGTTTGGCATTACATAAACAACAATGGTTGATATGCCGTAAAACCAAACTAATCCAACCAAAATAACATAGAAACCCTTTCCTCTCCTCCTCATCATCATCAAGTCGCGCAGACAAAATCGATTTCCTTAACTCTCACCCCCTCATCCGTCCCTATTACCCATCACTCATAGCAGGTTTTCTAAACTACATCCAGTGTCCGCACAGAGCTGATGTAAATAAACTCTTGCTGGTCGGTCCACACTGGCGCATCCATGTGTAAGGGTTGATAGAAGACCGTCACTTATGAGTTCGTCCTTGCTTCTCCAGCTGTGTCACGTGTGTCTTGTTCGTCTCACTTGGGTGATTTTTGAGATAGAAGATAAGTGGACAACCAGTTACTGCTTCCTGGGGTGCTGCTTTCAGGACTTGTTCAAAATAGCTTGCAGCATTCATTCAGCTTTTTCTCTATGCTTTTTGTTAGCGTCCATGTGGTGCATCCATACAGAAGAACTGACACCGCCATGGCTTGGAAGAAACCCCGTTTTATTTTATCGGATTGATCAGACTTCCATGCGATCGATAACCTATCGATATCAGTCCATGCTATCGCTAGGTGTATATTACCATCACTTTCAATTGATGAGATATTGCTGCCGAGGTACGTGAACTTGTCCACTGATTTCAGATGCTCGCCGCTTACAGTGGAGAGAATACAAATGTGTAATTGTCAAGAAATAAGATAAAACAATATATGTTAAAGTGCTAGTTGGTCGATTGGTTGGTTGGTTTTTCAGCATGTTAATATCTCAAATATCTATTTGACCCATTAAAGGGGACACTATTAGACAGTAGTCCTCAGAGTCAGTTTAAACCTCGAAGTAATGGTAATTACACGCTCCTGAAAGCTCCAGAACTGGAATCTCATCACCAGATCCAGTTTAGGGTCATGTCAATATTTTTGTGGGTGTCTTGCTTCTTTAGGAGAAAATACTGTCGGTATAGACTTGACATCACCGATAAGTCATTCGGAAGCTTCAGTGACATATTACATGTGGAGTGTTCATCGTAATAACGTGTATCTTTTGGATTTTGATAAAAATAAACTCTTAATAGAGAAAGATAACTCTACATCTCTGAGTTTAGAGATGAGATCTCGTAGGACGCCTTACGTGGTACAGTGGTTAGCAAGATAGATTAGCAGATTATTGTTAGTAGGTTCGAAGACTATACGATCTCACTGGGCACTTCACGCGGTGAAACGGTTAGCAAGATAGATTTGCAGACTATTGTTTTGGGGTTCAGAAACAATACAATCTCACTGGACACTTCTCGAGGTGAAATGATTTGCAAGATAGATTACATAAGCAGACTATTGTTATTAGGTTCGAAGACTATATGATCTCACTGGACGCTTCTCGAGGTGAAATGATTTGCCAGATAGATTAGATAAGCAGACTATTGTTAGTAGGCTCGAAGACTATATGATCTCACTGGACGCTTCTCGAGGTGAAATGATTTGCAAGATAGATTAGATAAGCAGACTATTGTTAGTAGGCTCGAAGACTATATGATCTCACTGGACGCTTCTCGAGGTGAAATGATTTGCAAGATAGATTAGATAAGCAGACTATTGTTATTAGGCTCGAAGACTATATGATCTCACTGGACGCTTCTCGAGGTTAAATGATTTGCAAGATAGATTAGATAAGCAGACTATTGTTATTAGGCTCGAAGACTATATGATCTCACTGGACGCTTCTCGAGGTGAAATGATTTGCAAGATAGATTAGATAAGCAGACTATTGTTATTAGGTTCGAAGACTATATGATCTCACTGGACGCTTCTCGAGGTGAAATGATTTGCAAGATAGATTAGATAAGCAGACTATTGTTATTAGGCTCGAAGACTATATGATCTCACTGGACGCTTCTCGAGGTGAAATGATTTGCAAGATAGATTAGATAAGCAGACTATTGTTATTAGGCTCGAAGTCTATATGATCTCACTGGACGCTTCTCGAGGTGAAATGATTTGCAAGATAGATTAGATAAGCAGACTATTGTTATTAGGCTCGAAGACTATATGATCTCACTGGACGCTTCTCGAGGTGAAATGATTTGCAAGATAGATTAGATAAGCAGACTATTGTTATTAGGTTCGAAGACTATATGATCTCACTGGACGCTTCTCGAGGTGAAATGATTTGCAAGATAGATTAGATAAGCAGACTATTGTTATTAGGCTCGAAGACTATATGATCTCACTGGACGCTTCTCGAGGTTAAATGATTTGCAAGATAGATTAGATAAGCAGACTATTGTTATTAGGTTCGAAGACTATATGATCTCACTGGACGCTTCACGAGGTGAAATGATTTGCAAGATAGATTAGATAAACAGACTATTGTTATTAGGTTCGAAGACTATATGATCTCACTGGACGCTTCTCGAGGTGAAATGATATGCAAGATAGATTACATAAGCAGACTATTGTTAGTAGGCTCGAAGACTATATGATCTCACTGGACGCTTCTCGAGGTGAAATGATTTGCAAGATAGATTAGATAAGCAGACTATTTCAGGCTTTCGATCATATGGAAATCAGACCTGACCGATAAAATGAAACGTAATATCTTCCAGACTGCGGTCGTGTCGATACTGTTATATGACTGCACTACTTGGACGCTAGCTAAACGGTTGGAGAAGAAGCTCGACGGCAATTATACAAGAATGTTAAGAGCTATATTGAACAAGTCCTGGCAGCAACACCCCACAAGGCACCAACTATATGGTCACCTACCACCTATCACGAAAACTATCCAAGCAAGACGAACCAGACATGCAGGACACTGCTGGAGAAGCAAGGACGAGCTCGTAAGTAATGTACTCCTGTGGACCCCCGCATATGGCCAATCAAAAGCAGGACGACCAGCTCGAATATACATACAGCAAGCTATGTGATGACACGGGATGTAACCATGAAGACCTATCAGAGGCGATGAATAATAGGGAGACGTGGAGAGAGAGGGTCGGGGATATCCGTGCTAGCCGCACGACATGATAATGATGATGATGATGATGATGAGATTATTCTGGCATTGATCATCAAAACCCAGACCTCCTGTCAGTGAAATTAACTACATTATTGAGATGAGCTTCCTTAAAATCTCTCTACTGCTGATGTTATAAATCATGGAAATATATATTTACCCAACCCCTCTGCACAAGTAGAATCTGACACAAAGTCAATTTTCAAGCGAAGTTTAACAGGATTGAATTCAGAGTTTTCCTACTCCTAGACTGGTTGCCATACCGATGTTAAAGAACATTATTTACCCATAGCTTGATTGAGAATAATTAGATGCATACCTTTTCAAAAGGTATTAGCTCTATGTGAAATGCAGATACCCTCACCCAAGATTTGAACTCGGGTCGCTGTGTTCATTTCCTACGCCATAGCCATTATATTGCGAGTCCCTTTCGCCCCCTCCCCCCAAAAAAAACGTTGAAGAATTTCAAATTTGAACTAAGTATGAGTATCCTTAATATATAACTGATTTTTTCTTTGCATATACTTAAAATTTATTTTTCAAGAACCATAATAACCTAACGTCGACCGAATACTCTCAGACAAGTGATAGGTTGCCAAAGCTTACGAAATTATAAAGTAATCCACAGGAAATCCACAATAAAATCCAGTAAATTTTGCTTATTGTACAATATCAAGAACAACCTAAACTGTTAGCACCTCAAATCAACCAACTCATTCACTAGTTTTACAACTAAAAAGACTTTCAAAATTTACCACAAATCGAATGGCAAAGGAAATAATGTTATATATTTTTAAGAATTCACACGCTACCTTGGAAAGTCATAAGGGCTTAGATTTTTATTTTAGATAAAATAATTACTGATAAAGAATCAAATCTACGGACCAGAGCGATCCATTATTGTGTAGCAACTCTAGCATAAAAATGGTCTCGACTTCAGTAGAGATGCAAAATTCACAATCACAGAAAAAAACTGGAAGATATTTTAACATAAAATTAATAACTGAACAAATAAAACAAAACAAAAAAAGCAAAAAAGGTAACAGCGGATGAAAAAGAAGGAGAAAAAGTAAAGCCTCAAAGCAACTATAGAGGTAGACATCAATACCAGCCAAGACTTCTTCGACAAAAACCTGGAAGTCCTCCTCAAGAAGCCAGAAGAGCCGGTAGAGGGACCCCATACTCTAGCGTTTGAATGGTCATTGCAACCGGCCCCTCAATGAACTAATGAAACCTTATTCCCGGTCAATTCCATTCAGCCCGGACAAAAAACACCAGTCGGTCAAGTAACGCCAGTCTCTTGGTCCATTAAAAAGAAACTACCCCATGAATACGAAAGGGACAGAGTCGGGAAGTATTCTCCGAACTTCAAAGGAAACGGTTCAACATAATTTCAGATTTAAAGACCAGGAGATTAGCGGGAATTTAAAAAGAGACCTTCGAGGAGCTCCTAAAATCTGCAGGCATCCCATGCAGATACTTCTGCCGGCAGAGTTTCGCCACCAGGGATGTCCTGCTGCCCTCGGAGGAGCTGGCCGTGAAGTTGACCGGAAGCAATGTCTCCACCAAACACTTCCAGCTTCAATCAGAATATAAAGGAACCAATCGGAAATATAAAGGAAAAGACGGCTCCGAAGCCGCGCAGATCAATTTGGATCAGTCTAAGGCCTTCGACAGGGTTGACCATCGGTTCTTGGCGACTGCTTTGGAAACTGCCGGATTCAAACCAGAGTTCCACAAATAGATTAGTATGATGTACCACAACCCACAGGCAGTGGTGCAGGTGAACGGTAAGCGTTCGGAAGCGTTCGCGATCCAGCTTTCGGTCCTGAAAGGTTTTCCCTTGTCTCCTCTTCTCTATGTCCTCGCTTTAGAGCTCCTGCTCCGTAGACTTAGGGATGGGGAGACAAGTCTGACTCTGGGCAGCATTCCTTTTACTGGCCCACTTTCGGCAAAAGTATCCGTGTACGCTAATGCTATCACTGTCTTTGTGTCCCGCCGTCTGGACATAAAGGCAGTGAAGAAGGCGGTTGCGAGGTATGGGCAGATAGCAGGGACCAAGATCCTTAAGTTATCCTTAAAAGGCACGGTGGAGGTGTACACTGTGTACATCTTGCCCTTGATCCTTTACCGTTTCACTGTACTTCCTCTGCCTAACATTCATTAGTTAGCGCTTCAACAATCCCTCTCCAAATATTTTGGGGAGGCCGGAAGCTGATGGTCCGAAGACAGGTCTGTTGTCAACGTCCGCGTAATTGGGGGTCTAGGTGTGTCTGATCTGGAGAACCACTGGCTTGATTAGGCCGATTCTTATCGAAGGACTCGGTGTGGAGACGAAGGGCAAGCGATATCTTTGCTCACCTCAAGTCAGACCCCAAGTGTGTGGGTGAAAGAGAGAGGGAGAGAGAGGGGGAAAAATGAGTTGAATCTGACAGAATGTCCGTAGAAAACGTAAAGCGGAACAATAATGTTTGATAGTTTGTTGATTTGCCAACGCGTTTCGACTTCAATCTTTTTTTAAATGCAAAAGAGTTTTATCAAAATTATTTTTGGACGGGAAATAATCATGATACATAAATTTTGATTCGGTTGGAAGTCTTCATCAGGGCTTGTAGCTCTTGCAGTGTGAAAAAACGGAGCAACACTGGTTGATATTTTCAAATTACGTCATGTCATAGAACGGCATTTTTTTAAAAATGTAATTGGCGTTTTGTGGTTTGAGAAACGGATTTATGACGTTTTATTACTTTGAATGTTTAAAGAAAGGGGAGCTAATCTGTAGCGTGAATTTTGAACTATTTAAGAATTATTTAACAAATAGATGATAAAACTTTGAAAAAAACTTTGTCGTTGTAGTATTGTGTTGTGGTGTGCTAGGGAACATGCTTCAATTATCTTTTATTTTTCTCATGAATGAAGGCAAATATGGCAGAATTTTGAAAGACAAAAGTGTGGTTGATTAAAATATTATGAGAAACTAAAGAGTTTGTTGTGTTACCAGTTTTAAAGTCTTTTTTTATGTTCATGGATTCTTTAGTTTAAATTTCTGCTTGTTTCTCCTATATAAAATCTATTGCTATTTTGGCAGCGGATTTTGTAAACACCTGGATTGGATAAGAATCTGTATTTTTGGGGTTGTTCTTTACTATTTGTTTTATTGTTTTTATCGTGCATGTAGTGGTTTTTATGCATAAATGATTTAAGTTTTTTCAATTTGGGTGGTATTTGGATTTCGGGATAAAATTATGTGTCTCTTTATAGGGTTTGTATTTGAGTTGAGTTTATTTTTATTCATATAGTGGGATGTATGTTTGTGGATATTTATGGCTTTTGATTTGGCACAGTGAATGAAATATTCGGGATATTGTAATTTGGGAAAGGAGTCGTGGATGTGTTCAAATTCTTCGTTTAGATATTTAAGGGAGCAGATTCTAAGGGCTTTTAGGGTAAGAACTTTTGAGAATACTGCTTTTTGTTTTTTTATCGCTGTGATTTAAATAAAAAATGTATTTTGTTATTTTCATTGTTTATCTTGTGGTAAACTTTGAATTTAAATTCCTTGTTGTTGTTTATTAGTAAACTGTCCAGGAAAGGTAAGGAATTATTTTTTTCAAGTTAGTATTTGAAATTAATGCCTGGTTCAATTTGTTTAAGTCTTTATACGATTGAAGGAATATTATGTTTTTAGGGAGAAATGATTGAAGTGTCGTCGATGCATCTAAACCATTGGATATTATTAAGTAAGATGTGTTTAAAAGGTTGGGATTCCAAAAATTCTAGGTAAAAGCAAGCTAGAACGTCACTTAAAGGGGATCCCATGGGGAGGCCAATTTTTTGTTGGTAGTAAAAGTAAAGTTGGCGACCGTAGTTGAGGCCGACCAAAAGCCTCCCTTTTCAATAGCTACTACATCGAGGTGTAGGGGGCACTACTTCTTTCCCTGGATTGATCCACTTTACCCTTGATACGTACCTTATATCGCTGAGTGTTAAGCAAGGAAGTATCAAGTACCATTTTAAAGGTTTTTGGTATGACGCGACCTGGGATTGAACCCAAGTCTCCTGGACCATTTGCGAACACTCTACCCACAAGGCCAAATATTATTATATTTGAAAAAGCAATGGTTGGTTCATGATTCAATTACTTTAATGAGTTTAGAGACAGATAATGCGAGAGATTTTTGATTTTTGATTGGGATTTTCATTTATATGGTAATTTTTTTAACGGGTATGTTAGTATATAAGGATTGAATGTCAAGACTTGCGATGAGTTTATTTTCAATGTTTATATTTTTTATTTTCTTGAGGAGGTCACCAGAATTTTTTAAATGTGAAGGGCTAACTGTGTCTAATAGAGGTGTTAGTATTTTGGCAATGTTATGGTGGGCCTCGTTGAATTGAATTGAATCAAAATTTTGAAAAAATAATCTTTCGTTCAAAAAAAAAAAAAAATTGAAGTCGAAACGTGTTGGAAAATAAACAAACCATCAAACATGTTTTGAAACTGTACTTACACTAAACTGAATTGTTATGTATAACCGCTTGAATAAACTGAATAGTTTAAAATAGAAATGTTTTTGACAAACTGTGTACTCATGCTAAACTGAATTGTTTGAAATATAACTGATTATTTACATAAAAATGGATTTGGCGTTAAATAACCTACAAAGGTTGATATGTCATAAAACCCAACCAAACATGTTTTCCTTCCGCTTTACTTTTTCTTCGTACATATATATATATATATATATATATAGTGCGTAGAGTGTTAGACAATTGTCCGGAAGACCGGGATACAGTCCCAGGCCAAGACATACCAAAGACTCAAAAGTTGGTACTTGATAACTCCTTTCTTAACACTCGATATTATACGGTGCGTATCAAGTGTAAGTGGACGTATCCAGGAAAAGGAGTAGTTCCCTCCCCAATACCACGGTGTAGAAGTTATTGAAAAGGAAGCCTTCGGGTCGCCTGCGACTACTGTCGGCTAAGATCATAATCCTCCCCAATCCAATTGCTCACATTTGTGAGATTTTATTTGAGAAATACACGAAAAATCGTTTAACTTAAACAATAGAATAATGTCCAATTAAGTTCTTAAAACTGGATGATGATTTTGTGAGCTTTGCCTCTACACTGCATACTTTTTTTTATTATTCGAATTCACAATTTAACGAGCATAGCAAAATACCAATTAGAATTCTTCACCCATTCTTACATCATCATCATCATGTCGTGCCGCTAGCACAGATATCCCTGACCCTCTCTCGCCACTTCTCCCTATCATTCATCGCCTCCGGCAGGTCTTCAGGACTATATCGCGTATCCTCACATAGCTGCTGTATGTATGTATGTTCGAGCTGGTCGTCCTGCTTTGCTTGGCCATATGCGGGGGTCCATAGGAGTACATCACTTATGAGCTCCTCCTTGCTTCTCCAGCAGTGTCCTGCATGTCTGGTTCGTCTAGCTTGGATAGTTTTCGTGATGGGGGGCAGGGGGCCGTATAGTTGGTGCCTTGTGGGGTGTTGCTGCCAGGACTTGTTCAATATTGCTCGCAACATTCTTGTGTAATTGCCGTCTAGCTTCTTCTCCAACCGTTTAGCTAGCGTCCAAATAGTGCATCCATATAGCCGTATCGACACGACCACTGCCAGGAAGAATCTGCGTTTCATTTTATCGGTCAGGTCTGATTTCCATATGATCGAAAGCCAATCGATAGCCGTCCATGCCTTCGTTAGCCGTGTGTCGATGTCTTTTTCGGTTGATGAGACGCTGCTTCCTAGGTAGGTGAATCTGTCTACCTGTTTCAGAGAGGTCCCGTCTAGAGGGGAAATGTCACCTGTTTGATTATAGCACATTCTTAAATAGAAGAATCAATATTGGTATTATCCTCATATATCATAGTTTGTTTTGGTTCTTTGTATAAAGGCATATCAACCTTCCTCTGGGGATGGGGTTGTAGAACACGCTGACTGCGTCTCTGCTAAGAGATAAGAAGCTTACTTCCAAGGAGTGTCCTGTGTATAATACCAAACTATCTAACTATGAGGTTTCAGCTCTGGGGCTCTAGGGAGTGTGCAGTACCCCTTAATTGACATTACTTTTAGGTCCACTCACACAGTCGGCCGGGGGTGTAAAATACAGCGACTGCATTTCTGCAGAAGGAGTAAGATCCCCCCAACGATTATCCTGTTATGTGAAACCGAACTAACTAACGGTGAGATTCCAGTCCTGAAGCTTTGGGGAATGTCGGGTACCCCTTCATTACCATTACTGCCCATTCTACTCTGACTCGGAGCGGAAATACATGTTAAGGTCCCATGGGTCAAATAGAATTGTTTGACCATTTAACTGTGTGCAAACAAATGGCTGATGTTAACTTGGTTTTAGTGTTACGTAGTAATACTTGAAACCATTTAACTGTGTGCAAACAAATGAATGATGTTTAATTGAATTGTTACTGTAACATAACAATTCTCGGAACTATTTAACTATGTGCAAACGAAGGAGTAATGTTGAATAGAATTATTAGTGTTGAATAGTAATACTTTAAACCCTTTAACTGTGGGCAAAAATTAGACTATTAGTATTACATAGCAATATCCGGAACCATTCAACAATGTGAAAATGAATGGATGAATAGAGTTGAATAGAATTAACAATATCTAAAACCATTTAACTGTCATAAAACAAAGGGTTAATAATAAATAGTACTATTCATATTAAATAGCAATTCTTGAAACCGCTTCACTGTTTGCAAACAAATGAGCTCTGGCTCGTTTTAAAATGTTAACTACGAAGTATTTGTTTACAAATTATATATTCAGTAATCCACTAAGTCTTTTGCTTAAATGTGGTACAAGGCCGTATGAATGAGGCACCAAATGCAACTCGAACTCACTTGTGAAAGTTTGCCAGTCTAGCTTGCTAACTATTACACAAAATGGGGCGTCCATAAATCAAATATTTGATATATGTATAAATAGAATAAGGGATTAAATACCCTACAATGGTTGATACGCCATAATACCCAACTAACCAAAACTATCCTTGCAGAAGTAGTGGTAGGCTTTAACCCATAGCTGTGTGGGGGAGATAACAGGGTTTCATACCTTTCTCAACGGTATTAGTTCGAAAATAAATGTGAGAGCGCGACTTGAATTCGAACTCGCTTACTTCAAGGCCTCGGTCTAGCATTTTAGCCATTACACCCTGAGGTCTCGCCCTTGAAAGTTGGGGGTGCATATTACAACTTCCAATGAAAGACCACCAGTTAACGCTGGAGTAAAAAAAAGTCCCAAAGAATAAAAATGATTTTGTGAAATTATGGATTCAAAATAGATAAACTATTACGATAACATAATGAATTATAACTTATTATATTTAACTTATTATAACTTATTATATTTAAATTATAATTTATTAAGGAGGGAGTCCACGAAGTATAAGTGACTAACATGACTAACTGCAATATCTTTGTGAGCGTTTCCAGACTCCAGCTACGCTTTTACTTTCACTTTCACTTTCAGATTCGTACTTTTGGAAAAGGCACGAAGTCTCTTATCGTTCAACTATGAGTTAAATAGCGCCATTACTGGTCTTCTACAAGGATGATTTGGCATTAAATAACCTACGAAGGTTGATATGCCATTAAACAAATAAACCAAAGAAAACCCATAGTTTATGATACATATTGAGAAACTATAATAATTCTAAATAGTAAAAATCAAGTTGAGTGATAATATTATTTACAGATAATTATTATGTAAATTCTAAATTTGAATTTAAAACCGAATTTTAAAACAAACATAAAAATCGCAACTGCCTTTTTCACAATTTCTCGAAAGAAACTTTCCTTGTCGTCAGACGATCGAGAAATTATGAAAATGCTTCTCTTGATATTTATGTATGAGTTTCAAAATTCGTTTCTAAATTTGGTTTTAAATTCAAATCTTTCAAATTTATTTAAAGCTATGTTGCAATAAGAGTAGTTCTATCTTGAGGACTATTATACCCAAAGACTACAAGATTACTGTAAGATGCCATTTTATATTTTCAATATTAATATAAATTCTAAAAATAGGAAGTTACTTGACATGGAGCCAAGGTCATCAAAGACGACAAACAAGCTTGTCATGTCTTTTATTTAAGAATTCCTGCATCATCTTTATTTCCCTTTTCCAAAGATCATATGTATCGCCAAAAGCCATCAGATAGAAAAGGCTTCATATTATTTCAAGGTTCAGCTCGTTTTCAGAACAGCGAATTCCCTCCGGCCCTTGAGATAAAAACACTAGTGAAGTTTGAAATAGGAGAGAAAAAAAAAAATAAAACGAAACTGGAGAAGTTAAAAGTATGAATTGATGATAAAAAGGTATGAAAGGTTGGAAAACATTACCAAAGGAAAGAGTTTAAAAATAAAAAAATAAAATGAAAAAGTAAACAGAAAATCTAAGCTTTAAGAAAGAAAAAATAAATGAATAGGATGTGATATGAGGTCAATTTTGTGAAGCGAAGTGTAACAGGTTTAAATTCGGAGTTTTCCTTCTCTTAGACCGGTTGCCATACTAAGGTTAAAGTGACCACTCTGGCATACAATTCATCTCGAGATAGACGGAGAATTCATACCTTTCCTAATGTTATTAGTGCTATGGGAAATGTAAACAGCTTTGTCCAGAATTTGTATTTGGACCATTGTGTCCCTCTACAACAACGGTAACCATTACACCACAAACATCTGAACTATATATATATGTGTGTGTGTGTGTGTGTGTACGCACGTGCGCGTGTGTAACTCTTCTGCACGAACAAGATGTGAAAGGTCACTTTTAAGCAGAGTTTAATTGGTCTGAATTCAGAGTTTTCCTTCTCCTAGGTTGGTTATCATACCAAAATTAAAGAGACACTCTGTCCTACTATTACCCATAGAAGGAGAATAGTTGGATGCATACCTTTCCCAAGAATATTACTGCAGTGGGAAATGCAAGCAGTCTCGTCCAGGATTTGAACTTATATATATATATATATATCATCATCATCATCATGTCGTGCTGCTAGTATGGATTTCCTTGACCCTGTTTTGCCAACTGTCTCTATCCTCCATCGCTCCCAGCAAGTCTTTCAGGCTACATCCTATATCGGCACTGAGCTGCTGTATATAGGTTGTAGCAGGTCAACCTTTGCTCGTCCATTGGAGGTGTCTACAGGAGTTCATCACTTATGTGTTCGTCCTTACTTCTCCAGCCGTGTCCTGCAATACGGTTCGTTTAATTTGGATGGTTTTCGTGATGGGAGGTAGATGACCGTACAGCTACTGTTTTGTGAGGTGTTTCCTTCAATACAGCTTGTAGCATTCTTGTGCCGTCAAGCGCTTAGTTAGCGTCCACATGGTGCATCCATATAGCAGCATTGATAAGACCGCTGCTTGGGAAAAAAACTGTGTTTTATTCTATCGGTCAGGTCTGACTTCCATATGACTGATAGCCTATCGATAGCTGTCCTTGCCTTTGCTAGAAATGTGTTGATGTCATTCTCGGTTGACGAGACGCTGCTTCCGAGGTAGGTGAACTTGTCTACTAGTTTCAGAGGAACACCTTTTAGTGTGGAGATGTTGCCTCTTTGATGTATTGCACATGTATTCTGTCTTGTCTGCGTTCATAAAGAAGCCTATGCCACGTGCTGTCCATTCCAGACTGTGTAGCAGGGATTTGGCTTGGGTAGGTGTATTTGCCAGAAGCGCAATGTCATCGGCGTAGTCTGCGTCTGAAATAGTTTGTGCTTCTTTCCTTTACCAGTGTGAAGCAGTTTTCTTTCATTAAATCTATACACGTTTGAAGCATGTAGTCTAGGCAGATAATAAACAGGAATGGGGCTAATTTATCTTCTTGCAATACACTTGCTACTATGTCGAAGAAGTTTGTATCTCCATCCCGTGAGCGAACTTTCGTATTTTTATATAGCTTCGTTATGGCTGCGACGGTTTCTTTAGGGAGACCGTAGGCGAGAAGTATTTGCTCCATCTTCCCTCTGTGTATGGAGTCAAATGCCTCGGAGAAGTCTACAAATAATAGTGTCGCACGAACACCTTCTAGAATTCGATGAGTAGTCAAAATTTGTGATGTCGTGGATCAATTTCTCCGAAAGCCATTTCGGTTCTTCCTGAGTATTTTCTCTATTTTAGGTTCTATGCAGTTGCGTAGTAGAACAGTGCAGACCTTGGAAGTTATAGATGCAGTGGTTATACCTCGGTAGTTCTTGGCTTTTCCGAGGTCACCCTTCTGGGGGAAAGGGAGGATGCATCCCTTTGTCCATCTGTCTATTGTGTTCTGGTTATATACGGCGTTACAGTATCGGAGCAGTAAGTCGTCACCAACAAAGTCAAGTTCTTGCGTAAACTGTCCGAGTTTGATGTCTAATTGATTACCAATAATTTTAGTTATAGGTTCATTCGTGACTTTTGGAGGTTTTCCAGGTAAATTCTCGAAATGTTTCCTCAGGTGTATTCGTTCTTTTTGGCTGGCAGTCTTCAGTTTAGGTCGCGCAGTACTCTTCCTTCTACTCACTTCGTTTAACGTCTGCCACGCTATCCTAGATTGTCCATCTTCAACCGAGTTTCAAATTTTATTGATCTGATTTTATATGTATTCTGGTTTTTTTTTTTTTTTTAGGTATACGTTAGTTAGTTCATTTTGTGCCTTTTTGGTTTCTGAGCGTTGATATTAGTTGGGTTCCTCCTACAGCATAGGGATGCAGTTTTCCCATCTGCACGCTTTTTTCTAACTGCTAATGTCTCTTAAGGGACTCTAGGTTTAGCTCTTTGTTTAATTGGTGTGCATTCTGCTGCCGCTTCTATGTGGGCATTGACGCAGTTCTCAAATTCCTCATTCGGAGTAGGTGTTTCTGATATCTCCTGAAGTACATCGAATTTGTTTCTTAGTGTTAACGTATATTTATAGCTAATATGCCTATTGTTAAGCAGGGACCAATTGTGGTTGTTCACGCCGCATCGTAGGCTCTGTCATATCTTTGTCATGACAATTCGGTGATCGGAGGACACACCCTCGAATGAGGAATATACCTCGCAATTCAATGCGCTGTTATTCAATTTCTTATTTATGAAGATGTAGTCTATCTGTGCTTTAGCGTTATTTGCGTAGGTGTAGGTCCATAGTTTTCCCTTTCTTTTCTGAAAGTTAGTAATAAGGCAATTTAATCTATTTTCTCATGTGAAATCTGTTAGATATTTCTCATTTCCGTTGACCCGTCGTTGGGTTTTTTTCGCCTTTACGTCCACCACGCTGCTTCTCATGGTTTCTAAGATATATCTTGTGGAAGAAACATCCTTTTCCTTCCCTTACTTATTGTCAATCCTCCCCCTGAATATGCATTAAGTTTTAACTCAGTATAAGTCCATAGTTGAGTTATTTTTAAAATTGACCGGATAATTCTTATTTACGGTTTATCGCAAACTTAAAGGCATTGCATTTTTACACAAACTTAGGTTTTCAAACACTCTGCAATATTTCCAAAAGTATAAAACATCTTTTACATGGTTTTTCATAGTTCAGTTGAAAACTAGGATTTAGATTAATAGTCTTTTTCATTTAAATCACAGATAATATTTAGCAAAGATTCTACTTTCATACACATAATGATATCTTAAACATGTGTTAACAAAAAACACAAAAGCTAACTAGCTCGGTAGTTGTCCAGTTCAAAAACATTGCGGCTACAGACATATATATTGATTAAATTACCAGAAAATCCGGCAAACACCCACATGCGCCATATGGAACACTGAACAGCTGTTTTGACCTTATTGGGTCTCATCAGCAGTGCATGCCGTGATCGCCACGACTAGAGATCGAACCGTCAACCCCAGAATGCAGAAACCGAACTTCTACCAATGGGGGCCACCAGTTCATGCCACACATAAGCGATGCCAAATCAACTAGTCATGGTAAGTTGATATCAATCCCTTATATATATATATATATATATAAATGTATACATGGTTGCTGAATGTAGTATTCATATTAATAGTCAAAATCTTCTTCAGAACGGTGCGCTTAGCAAAACTTTCTTTTCTATTCCCTTTTTTACTCCCCCGTTTTAAAAAGAGTATAAAAAATAAACGAATAAATACATAAATATTTATTAATTCTTTATTTATCAATCTGGATCCTATTAATCCTGAATACATACATAAAAGATTGGAGCGGCATCAGTAAACTCCGAATCCATTTTACCAAAATAATTTTGTTTTAGTACCAGCTCATTGGCCTAGTGGGTATTGTGTTCGCCAATGGTCCGGGAAACCTGTATTCAATCCTAGGTCGCGTCATACCAAAGACTTTAAAAATGATGCCCCCTTGATTAACACTCAGTAATACAAGGTACGTATCAAGGGTAAAATGGAGCAATCCAGGGAAAGGAGTAGCGCCCTCACCTACACCGCGGTATAGTAGCTATTGAAAAGAGAGCCTTCTGGTCGCCCTCGACCACGGTCGCCAACTATTTTTACATAAGTAAGGACGAACTCATAAGCGACATATATAGGCTCTGTGTGGACATAGGATGCAGTCCTGAAGACCTGCCAGAAGCGATGGATGAGAGAAACGGATAGTGAGAGAGTCAGGCAACTCTGTATTGTTTGTGTGACTTAATGAAGATGATATATAAATATAAATATATATATATAACATCAGCAGAAGTCAAAGGTTTACATGAACAATTAACTCCAACAGGACATTCATAGTAACAAATCCTGGAATTAAAAAGAATCATCACTCTATTAAAATAATCTTCATTATTGTTATGGTGATATACCCCATGACGTCACTGCATGGGCCCTCCCCCATACAATAAATTGTGATTGACTCGATATACGAGTAAAGCGAGTCTAGTTGGTTACCGGTAACCGTCACTGTCTGTATTTCCGTAAAGATATACTGCTGTAAACTTAACATCTATTTTTGTTATTCATTTCTGGCCCTTCAAAGCCACAACAATTATAAAAGCCAAAAAAAAAAAAAAAAAAAATGACTGGTCTAACCATTTTCAGTCTTCTAAAAAACGACCATAAAGTTTAAAACACGTGTAGAGCATAATCATATAAAATAAAACCAAAAGTACCACATTCAAATTCATTTGCGGACCTATTCTTCTTAAAATATTTACTTTTCTCTCTTAGAAACAACAATATATATATATGTGTGTGTGTGTGTGTGTGTGTGTGTGTGTGTGTGTGTGTGTGTGTGTGTGTGTGTGTGTGTGTGTGTGTGTTATTCGGTCCAGTTAAACCGGAGTCGGGAATAATTCCGTCAGGACAATAAAATCATTCAACTATGAACATTTGAATTTTCCTGGTAAAGAGCTCAATGTAACTGACATCACAGAGCAATAATTTCTTTAAGAAAAACAAAAACCGGTCACATTAGGATTATAAATTTATTTCCATCCTGTTATGGGTATTGATATGAATCAATAACACCAAAAATAACAGGACTTCTTCAGATCCAGTCGATGAAATAATTCAGAATAGACACAGGAAGGAAGGGTGGGAGGGTGTAGAAGAGGGGTGAAGAGTCCCCCCCCATTTCGCCCACTTCCGGTTTTTAGGTTTTATTATCTGTCGGAATTATTGTAAGTTAATTTTTTTTAATTGAAAAATGGAAAAAAACAAAATAATCCAAAATTTGATTAATTCATAATGAAAGTCGACATTGAACGTTTCGGTTATAATAACCTTCTTCAGGACCTTAAATTCATGAAAAATGTTATTAGAATAGCAATGGATGTTTGAAGAAATAACAAGTGAAAAGCAAGTGCGTATAAAAAGAAAGATTCATAACAGCATATTCATCTTTCTTTTTTTTTCATCATTTTAAAATCCTGAAGAAGGTTATTACAACCGAAAAGTTCAACATCGACTTTCATCATAATTCATAAATTTAGGATTATTTGATATTTTGACTTTTCCTCAAACTGTCGAATTTATTTCTTCATTTACTTCCATATACATCATCATCATCATCATCATCATGTCGTGCCGCCAGCATGGATATCCTTGACCATCTCTCGCCACTTTTCCCCATCGTTCATCGCCTCCGGCAGGTCTTCTGGATTACATCCTGTGTCCTCACATAGCTGCTGTATGTAAGTTCGGGCTGGTCGTCCTGCTTTTGCTTGGCCATATGTGGGGGTCCATAGTAGTACATCACTTACGAGCTCGTTTTTGCTTCTCCAGCAGTGTCCGGCGTGTCTGGCTCGTCTGACCTGTATAGTTTTCGTGATGGGAGGCAGGTGGCCGTACAGTTGGCGTCTCGTGGGGTGTTGTCGCCAGGACTTGTTCAATATTGCTCTCAACATTCTTGTGTAGTTGCCGTCAAGTTTCTTCTCCAGCCGTTTGGTTAGCGTCCATGTAGTGCATCCATATAGCAGTATCGATACAACCGCTGCCTGGAAGAAACTGCGCTTCATTTCATCTGTCAGGTCTGATTTCCATATTATTGAGAGCCTATCTATAGCCGTCCATGCTTTCGTCAGCCGTGTGTCGATGTCGTTTTCTGTTGATGAGACGCTACTTCCTAGGTAGGTGAATTTGTCCACTAGCCTCAGAGAGGCTAAATGCGGTTTGAGTATGAGTCATGGTTATCTTTCGATGGCTGTTTTTATTCTCATCTATAGAAGCCACTCTTATAGATGAGCAGCAGTATAACACAAAAATAATCTAATACACAAGGCATTGATAACTTTCCTGGTCAAATGGAATTATGTCTTAGAAACCAGCACTTTGACTGAATTTGAAGTTGATCATCAAATGTATGTAAATTATATATTTAAGAAAAAAAAATAAACACAAGACTTTTACCTATGTAATATGTAGTGGAGACAATTTAAAAGTGTCTCTGCAAGCATGCATGCATTTATGTCTATTTTATTTATTAGTATTTTATACATTTAAGGTTATTTAAGATGCAAAAATGTTGTTTTTATGTTAACAAATCGTATCGAAATTCTAAAAAATCAATTTCTCACCCAGAAAGAAGTCATGATTTGAAGAAAGGAAGTATAAATTTATAAAAGGTGATTTTAGCTGTCATATATTGTCTATCTTCTTGGTCTTTGAAATAGGGAAAATAAAACCTAAACAATCTAAATGTTTTGTGTATTTTTTCTTAAATCTAAAATTTGAATGAATGAAGACGTATGTTCAGATGAACATTTTATGTAATAAGGAGGCGATGTCTAGACTATTGACTTGACGATTCAAAGCACATTTAAAAAAAAAAGAAAGAAATCATAAACCTCGTAATTTTTTTGACGAAATGTTCTGGGTAAAACACAGAATTATGCAAGTCTAACAGTTTTTTTTAGTAATTCTGAGAGCGTATCTCTCTGGAAGAAGCCTCACTGGATTTTCACTTCTGCTAAAATTTTTCCTCCTGTTGTCAATTCCGCTTTCCAGTTTATCATGGCTTCCGTGATGAATCTTATGACATTGTTGGATATCTTGTGCATTTTCAGATAATCTACTATCCAGGATTATTATTTACTCCTTTGAGAGTTTTTCATGCCAGCGTTAGCTGATGATCTTTCAACAGAGTTTGAGTGACAGTATGTCTCCTCAAGTCTCCAGGACTCTTCTCAGTATTCTGGTCGTTCTCAATAATGTAGTAGTTTAGATGGTCTCCACTCGTCCTCTTTTTTCCAAGTCTTCCAGTCTCTTTACTAATCATTTGGGCATTTCCCAAGTGCACCAACCATAATTGGTTTATTTTTACAATAGGTTTTTATTTATTTATTCTGTACCCATTCTTTCACCATGTGGTGCTCATCAAATACATCAATTAGATTTTTTTTCGAATGCATATTATTCATTTATTTATTCTTTATTATTTAAGTTTCATAAATTATTTTTCTTCGATTTTCCAGGGTTTTTCTTTTACTTTTTACTTTCTCTTCACCTCTCTATCTTTCATTTATCTTTTTAAATATTCTTTCTTTCTTTCTTTCTTTCTTTCTTTCTTTCTTTCTTTTATATATTTATTTATTTATCTATTTTGCTTTTTTATTTTCTCTTCACCTCTCTATCTTTCCTTTATCTTTTTAAATATTCTTTCTTTCTTTCTTTCTTTCTTTCTGTCTTTCTTTTATATATATATATATATATATATATATATATATATATATATATATATATATATATATATATATATATATATATATGTATATTTATTTATTTATTTATCTATTTTACTTTTTTACTTTCTCTTCACCTCTCTATCTTTCCTTTATCTTTTTAAATATTCTTTCTTTCTTTCTTTCTTTCTTTCTTTCTTTTATATATTTATTTATTTATCTATTTTGCTTTTTTATTTTCTCTTCACCTCTCTATCTTTCCTTTATCTTTTTAAATATTCTTTCTTTCTTTCTTTCTTTCTTTCTTTCTTTCTTTCTTTCTTTCTTTCTTTCTTTTATATATTTATTTATTTATCTATTTTGCTTTTTTATTTTCTCTTCACCTCTCTATCTTTCCTTTATCTTTTTTAATAGTTCTTTCTTTCTTTCTTTCTTTCTTTCTTTCTGTCTTTCTTTTATATATATATATATATATATATATATATATATATATATATATATATATATATATATATATATGTATATTTATTTATTTATTTATCTATTTTACTTTTTTACTTTCTCTTCACCTTTCTATCTTTCCTTTATCTTTTTTAATAGTTCTTTCTTTCTTTCTTTCTTTCTTTCTTTTATATATTTATTTATTTATCTATTTTGCTTTTTTATTTTCTCTTCACCTCTCTATCTTTCCTTTATCTTTTTTAATAGTTCTTTCTTTCTTTCTTTCTTTCTTTCTTTCTGTCTTTCTTTTATATATATATATATATATATATATATATATATATATATATATATATATATATATATATGTATATTTATTTATTTATTTATCTATTTTACTTTTTTACTTTCTCTTCACCTTTCTATCTTTCCTTTATCTTTTTTAATAGTTCTTTCTTTCTTTCTTTCTTTCTTTCTTTTATATATTTATTTATTTATCTATTTTACTTTTTTACTTTCTCTTCACCTCTCTATCTTTCCTTTATCTTTTTAAATATTCTTTCTTTCTTTCTTTCTGTCTTTCTTTTATATATATATATATATGTATATTTATTTATTTATTTATCTATTTTACTTTTTTACTTTCTCTTCACCTCTCTATCTTTCCTTTATCTTTTTAAATATTCTTTCTTTCTTTCTTTCTGTCTTTCTTTTATATATATATATATATGTATATTTATTTATTTATTTATCTATTTTACTTTTTTACTTTCTCTTCACCTCTCTATCTTTCCTTTATCTTTTTTAATAGTTCTTTCTTTCTTTCTTTCTTTCTTTTATATATTTATTTAATTTTCTATTTTACTTTTTACCTTTTCTTCACCTTTCCATCTTTCCTTTATCTTTTTAAAAGACTTTTTCTTTTTCTTTCTTTCTTTCTTTCTTTCTTTCTTTTATATATTAATTTTTTTTTATCTATTTTACTTTTGTACTCTCTCTTTACCTCTCTATCTTTCCTTTATCTTTTTTTATACTTTTCTTTCTTTCTTTCTTTCTTTCTTTCTTTCTTTTATATATCTGTTTATTTATCTATTTTACTTTACAATTTTTCGAGCTTTCTTTTATCTTTTGCTTTGTTATATTTTTCATTTATTTATTTTCGTTCTTCACATCCCTTCTTTTGTGTTTTTTTAAAAATTATTTTTAGTTCTCACATTTTTCGAACTTTTCCTAATGTTTGCTTCTCACGTTTCTGCCCACCATCATCTTTCAAATCGCTATTTCCCCCCCTATATGCCACCTCCCTAGCAATATGATTATTCTACCATCTTCTTTAAATGTGCATTTCCGCGCATAAGCTCACAACAGCAATCATTCATACCCAACCTTACAGATATATATATTTACATATATATTCATATACATATACCAATAATTTCTTATGCAGACACTTTCAACACGATACGGATTTCTGTCTACACTGACCAACACTTATCCATGTAACTAGATACTGGTCATCTGGGATACAACCATTTCTATCAGGCTTTTGACAAGTCTGGCCATAGATCAATTGTCATTGCACTTACTGTGCCGTACTATTTACTTGTGCGCAGTAGTATTACTTGCGATGAGTTATATGCGTATGGAATGACGTTAAGATGCACTAACCCAAAGCTAATAAATAAACATTGTTTAGCTCTCATGTTTGGATCAGAATTTTTCTGGGAATTAATGACATAGTGGTTGTCTAAAATAAAAATGTTTGTTAGATATGCGTACAGAAATATCAATATGGTTGGGTATTAATGGAAAGATTCTTAATTAATTATCATTATCGTTAAGGCGTATTAACAACACAGATTCCTAAGGCTTTTTCTCAACATCTGCCCCTATCAACCATAGCTCTTGATAAGTCCTCTAGGCAGCATCCAGGGTCCGTACAGAGCTAGAAAATGTAAGTTTGTGCTGGTCGGCCAGCACTGGTGTGTCCATTCGTGGGAGTCCTCTGCGGGACGTCACCTATGATTTTATCCTTATTTCTCTAACAGTTCCCAGTAAATCTTGTTCGTCTTCCTTGGATGGTTTGGTTGATTTAGTTGATTTGGTTTGAGTAGTTGCATGGCGGCTATTTTTTTAGGTGCTGCTCCTTGGATTTGTTCAAAACTGCACGAAGCATTGCATTCTTGTGTATTTCCAATCGAGGTTTTTCTCCAAGTGTTTTGTTAGAACCAAAATCATACAGTCATACAGTAGTACTGACATGGATATAACTTGGAGGAATTTACGTTTCATTTCATCAGAGAAATCAAATTTCCCTGAGGCCGATATCCTATCAATGGCAGACACTTGAAATTTACATTTCAAGCAGGCCTATATCTATAATACATAGATGTACTTCTACACGACTTTGTAATACCTATTTGGCTGACGCTGTAGAATGTGGCGTTACCGGCGCCAAATCGAAAGTTATTACACAACAGTTGAAAACGAACGGCACAAAGAGAGATGGAAAGCGAGGGAGGTTGGTTTGAGGATACGATTTTTTTTCTACAACTTTTAGTAGTCGCCGAGAAGAGAGAGATAAGTAAGGAAATGCGTTAACTGATTAGATAGACAATACTACAAACTGTGGGAGAAAAAAAGGTAGATAGAGATGTAGTTATTATTATCCTCGCACCAGCCACTTTCTCTGCCGTCACTGCCCCCTCTCATCGGAGCCACTTCTTCGTCTGTTGCCTGTCTGGTCTTGGGTCTACTCCCTGTCTACCCTACTCAGACTATTCGTGTCTTCGAAATATCTTAATTACACGTAATCCTTAAAAAATTTTGGCACACGTCTTTGCTAAATACCAGCCATCTGTCCAATGGTTTATCTTAATGTATTTTGCTTAAATCTGATTCTAAAACAAATTTGTTGATCTTAATATGACAGGAGTTGACACGTTAACGCAAAACAATGTTTTGACCTTTACAAATCGAAAACCCGCAATTACGTACTCGAAGTTTAGCGAGAAAACAATTTATTGCTAAAATGATTTACTAAAATCCCTAATTATTTTACATGCCACCAATAAAACCTCAAGACATTTTTTTTCTATGACAAAGATTCTGAAATCCCCTTTAACGATGCTAAGTGATCTTTAACTGTATTTCTAATATTCTTGCCATTATCTTTTCTCCTTCCGTGACGACCAAAAGAACACATCGAAAATAATTTTTTAAAAATGCAATCAAAAGAAGAAAAAAAGAACTACGCCGCACGTTAAATTGTTCATAGTTCGTTAATGTTCGTTTTTTTTTTTTTTTTTTGTTTCCTATTTTCTTCCTTTTTTCTTCCTTTTTTCTTTTTTTCTCTTGTTAAAGTCATTGCAGCATTTTTTTTTTTCTCGCATCTTTATTTTTCTCTTTTTTCCGTTTCTTAAGTCAATATCGTTTTCTTTTCTCGTCATTCCCAATTAACCTTTTTTTCCTTCGTCTTCTGATACTTTCATCTCTGTCGGCTCTCTTCAACTGTCGTTTTTTTCTTCTTTCTGTTCTTTCTTCTGTTTTTCTTTCCTTTCTTTCTGCTTCTGTTTTTGTTTTTCCTTTTGCTTCTTCTTCTCTTCTTAGGTTTTATTCTCTTCTCTATCCTACCTCTCCTTCGAACCAACAGATCCTTTGTACTATATTTCTTTAGCTGTCTCATTCACTGGTCCGTGGGTGTTCGTTTTTGATCAGGCTCGAACGCACGTCATGCTTCCATGGCTGTTCACGCTATGTGTAACGCTATGGCACCATGGCCTAGGGGTTAGAGTGTTCGCCAATGGCCCGGGAGACCTGGGTTCAATCCCAGGTCGAGTCATACCAAAGACTCAAAAAATGGTACTTGATGCCTCCTTGCTTAACACTCAGCATTATAAGGTACGGATCAAGGGTAAAGTAGAGCAATCCAGGGAAGGAGTAGCGCCCTCCCCTACACATTGGTGTAGTAGCTATTGAAAAGGGAGCCTTCGGGTTACCCTCGACTATGGTCGCCAACTTAAAATGGCACCAATTAGAATATAAGTGTAACGATATTCTTTACACAGAACACGAAACGACTCTATTTGTAACAGGATACGAAAGTTTATTTTGGGCTGCATAGTTTGCAGTCATCATCATCATCATGTGTCGCTGTCAGCACGGGTATTCCGGACCCTCTATCGCCATATCTCCCTATCGTCCATTGCTTTCAGCAGATCCTCAGGGCTAGATCCCATATCGGTACAGAGCTGCTGTATGTAGGTTCGAGCTGGACGTCCTGCCTTTGCTCATCCATGTGACGGAGTCTACAGGAGTACATCACTTATCAGTTTGTCCCAACTTCTCTATCAGTAGTCGGCGAAAAGAGAGATATATAGTAGGAAATATGCGTCAACTGATTCGAAAGACAGAGACTATAAACTGTGCGAGATATAGTTATTATCATTCTCGCACTTCACCTCCAATGAGTTTTCTGGGTATGATATTAAACCATCTGATGGTGAGGCTTCAGTTCTTGAGCTCTGGGAAATGCGCAATACTGCTTCATTTTCATTACTCCCAGTTCCACTCTGATCCGGAGTGGTACTACTTGTTAGAGTCATATCTGAGGGTCAAATAGAAATATCTAATCATTTTCTAGATTTGAAACCATATAACTGTGTGCAAACAAATTACTGATGTTGAATTGAATTATTAGTGTTACATAGAAAAATACTTGGAGCCATTTAACTGTGTGAAAATAAAACTACTTGTGTTAAGGAACAGTACTTGAAATCATTTAACTGAGCGTCAACAAATGAGCACTGGTTTGTTTAAAAATGTTATCTACGAATTGTTTGTATGCAAATCAAATATTTTCAATGTATATGTATAAAGAGGATTTGTCTTATACCATAAAAGGGAACCAACCAACGACTTTGAACAACCACATACACGGTTTCTCTCACGAATATACTATATAAATATGAGAGTGCGGAAATGTTGTTTGTTTAGCTTGCTATAAGGCATAGCAAGCTTTGTTAGGTTATTTTATACCGAAATCAAACGGTTCAAAGATTCATCAGCCCAAATATTTTAAACAATTTGCACCATAGATGGGACTCTAATCCAAACCCTACCACTGTGGGTCAGAGTGGAACTGGGAGAAATGATAGTGATGAGAAACTTCTTTGGTGGGTGTCTTACTCCTCTGGAGGAGATCATGTCTTTGTATTCACCGTTAGGACGAGAAGGTTGATTGTCGAAGCAAAAAACTTTATCACCTAAATGACAATTTCTTTTTCCGTCCCCCCACTTTTTTTTCTTTGCAAGCAACAAATCATATATAACGAATATGGAAAATCAAACTAGCCTACGCGGCACATAAAAAAATGCGGGTGTCTAATGCTGCAACGGAACTGGCAAGAAAATATTTCATCAAATTACTCCCTAATTCAACGCTGGGACCACTGAACATGTCATTCTGTTGCATAGACTTCATTCTTTCGGATCAGATAGTCGTCAAGCGACAAGAATGCTATTATTATTATCATCACTAGCTCATCGGTTATCCTATTTACCAACCCCTCCGCTCAGGCAGGATATGACACAAGGTCAATTTTTTAAGCGGAGTTTAAGAGGTTTGAATTCAGAGTTTTCCTTCTCCTAGACTAGTTGCCTCACCAAGGCTGAAGAACCTAGTCTGTCCTACTATTTACCCATAGCTGGAGGGAGAATAATTGGATTCATGCCTTTTCCCAAGGGTATTAGTGCTATGTGAAATGCAATCAGTCTCGTCCAGGATTTGAACTCGTGTCGCCGTGTTCATTTCCTACGACGATAACCATTACACCACGGGCACCTCATCGGTTAGGGGTGTCCTCGTGGTGTAATGGTTAAAGCGATGAACTGCGGAATCGTAGTACGCGAGTTCGTACTCCAGTCACGCTATTACGTTCACTTTCGGGCAAATACCCTTGGGAAAGGTATGAACCCCCTTATTCTCCCTCCAGCTATGGGTAAATAGTAGGACGGACTAGGTTCTTCAGTCTTGGTGAGGCAACTAGTCTAGGAGAAGGAAAACTCTTAATTCAAACCTGTTAAACTCCGCTTAAAAATTGACCTTGTGTCATATCCTGCCCGAGCGGAGGGGTTGGTAAATAGTACCTCATCGGTTATGGTACTTTACTTGAGGCAGAGAATCTTACCATTGGACTTTTAACTAGGATTGTAATATCTGGTAAGACGGATTATGTGTCACTTTTGTGTGTGTTGGAACTGCATGGGACTATTTATCTAGCTTGTCATTATGTCGCTGTACAAATTGTTAGTCACAATGAAATATCATTGAGTGTGTTCTGCTTGAGTTTAATGAGACAACGAGTGAAACTAGAAATTGTCACAGCAAGTGCGACCTGGTTCGATAGGATATTTTGTTTTATGGCTCATCAACTTTGTAGGTCATTTCATTCCAACTACTGTGACTTGTAGAAAAGTCATTGAAGAAACTTTTTTAATTATGGTTATTATTTGTATCAGTTTTTTTTCGGTAGTATAATGCTTTTAGAAGAGTTTTGATCTTTTGAAAGTATAAGCAGGCGACCGTAGTCGAGGGCGACCAGAAGGTTCCCTTTTCAATAGCTACTAAATCAAGATGTAGGGGAGGGCACTACTCCTTTCCCTGGATTACTGTACTTTACCCTTGATACGTACTTTATATTGCTGAGTGTTAAGCAAGGATGTATCAAGTACCATTTTAAAAGTCTTTGGTATGACGGGACCTAGGATTGAACCCAAGTCTCCCGAATCATTGAGTGTTGTTTTAAAAGAGTTTTTAAAATCATATTGGGAGCTATATAATTATGTTTTTGGTTGCTTTAATAAGTGTTGGAAATGATTTATTTTTTCAGGTAGCCTATTATTTGAGACAGGTACATTCTCAGCTCAAGTTCTCTAATAATGAGGCTTCAGTTCTTGAGCTCTGGGAAATGCACAATACTGCTTCATTTTCATTACATTAATTATTTGTGTTACATAGAAAAATACTTATTTGAGACAGGTACATTCTCAGCTCAAGTTCTCTAATAATGAGGCTTCAGTTCTTGAGCGCTGGGAAATGCACAATACTGCTTCATTTTCATTACATTAATTATTTGTGTTACATAGAAAAATACTTATTTGAGACAGGTACATTCTCAGCTCAAGTTCTCTAATAATAAGGCTTCAGTTCTTGAGCTCTGGGAAATGCGCAATACTGCTTCATTTTCATTACATTAATTATTTGTGTTACATAGAAAAATACTTATTTGAGACAGGTACATTCTCAGCTCAAGTTCTCTAATAATAAGGCTTCAGTTCTTGAGCTCTGGGAAATGCGCAATACTGCTTCATTTTCATTACATTAATTATTTGTGTTACATAGAAAAATACTTATTTGAGACAGGTACATTCTCAGCTCAAGTTCTCTAATAATGAGGCTTCAGTTCTTGAGCTCTGGGAAATGCACAATACTGCTTCATTTTCATTACATTAATTATTTGTGTTACATAGAAAAATACTTATTTGAGACAGGTACATTCTCAGCTCAAGTTCTCTAATAATAAGGCTTCAGTTCTTGAGCTCTGGGAAATGCGCAATACTGCTTCATTTTCATTACATTAATTATTTGTGTTACATAGAAAAATACTTATTTGAGACAGGTACATTCTCAGCTCAAGTTCTCTAATAATAAGGCTTCAGTTCTTGAGCTCTGGGAAATGCGCAATACTGCTTCATTTTCATTACATTAATTATTTGTGTTACATAGAAAAATACTTATTTGAGACAGGTACATTCTCAGCTCAAGTTCTCTAATAATAAGGCTTCAGTTCTTGAGCTCTGGGAAATGCGCAATACTGCTTCATTTTCATTACATTAATTATTTGTGTTACATAGAAAAATACTTATTTGAGACAGGTACATTCTCAGCTCAAGTTCTCTAATAATGAGGCTTCAGTTCTTGAGCTCTGGGAAATGCACAATACTGCTTCATTTTCATTACATTAATTATTTGTGTTACATAGAAAAATACTTATTTGAGACAGGTACATTCTCAGCTCAAGTTCTCTAATAATGAGGCTTCAGTTCTTGAGCTCTGGGAAATGCACAATACTGCTTCATTTTCATTACATTAATTATTTGTGTTACATAGAAAAATACTTATTTGAGACAGGTACATTCTCAGCTCAAGTTCTCTAATAATAAGGCTTCAGTTCTTGAGCTCTGGGAAATGCACAATACTGCTTCATTTTCATTACATTAATTATTTGTGTTACATAGAAAAATACTTATTTGAGACAGGTACATTCTCAGCTCAAGAACTGAAGCCTCTTTATTAGAGAGGCAGGTATATTCTCGGATAGCCGATTATTTGAGAGGCAAGTGCTTGTTGAGATTTTGAGTGACATACCGTTGAGTGACATCTTGTTACTGACCATTTGCGAACTTTTATTCATGCCATGTTTTTTGGTGGAAATGGTTGATTCTAGAAACATAATATAACCCCCATCTTGTACTATTATCCTGAAACTGGTTTCGCGAAGGTTTGGGTGTCTCCTCGATATTTCCTTTTTTTCCAGATATAAGCTCCATTCAGCATCTAGGTGACGTGCTACGAAACTTAATAAAATCCCTACAGCCACTCCCATCATATAGAGCACAAATAGGTATAGCTTTGGAACGTATGAATATATATATAACCATACTCCAACTTTAGAACCTCAAAGATTTTATGCCAAAATGCATAGTTGCCGTTATTTAGATAAAGATACCTTAGATACCTTATGCAGTCCTTAATATTCGGTAGTCTGTCCAAAAATATAACTACAGGTACAATAATATTTTCATCTTTTAAATACCTTGATGATAACATTACATGCTAATATACGTTTTCAGAGTACAATTATATGAATGCACCATTTAGACTCTAACGTAACGCTTGGAGAAAAGGCTTAATTGGAATTACATAAGAATTCCAAGTACTGCTTTGAACAAATTTTAGAAGCAACACACCATAAAACAACAATTGTACTGTTTCATCCCTCTCATATCACAAACCATCCTAATAAGATAAACAAGAAATGCAGGACGAACGAGCTCAGTACTTTGTAACATGGTGGAGCACCAAGTACAAAGACTTATGAAAAATTTGACCTCAGCTCAACACCTTGGGAAATGTAGGGACGAATTCATTAACGACGATCTCTAATGGACTCCTACAAATGGACACATCAGTTGAGGCCGACCGGCAAAGACTTACATACATCAGCTCTGTGCGGACACTGAATGCAGTTTAGAAGACCTACCTACGATTGGGGCGGATGTGAGGGAAAGAATCAATATATTCTGTGCTATCGGCACGACTTGATGATGAAGATGGTGATGATGTGCTTGTACATTTTTAATTAAGATCATTTAACCATTTCAATATCCTTCAAATCGCCCACTTACAAATATTCATATTTACCAACCCCTCCGCTCGGGCAGAATATGATACAAGGTGAATTTTTTTAAGCGGAGTCTAACAGGTTTGATTTCAGATTTTTTCTCCTCCTAGACTAGTTGCCTCGCCATGGCTGAAGAACCTAGTCTGCCCTACTATTTACCCATAGCTGGATTCATACCTTTCCCAAGGGTATTAGTGGTATGTGAAATGCAATCAATCTCGTCCAGGATTCGAACTCGTGTCGCCGAGTCCATTTCCTACGACGATAACCATTACACCACGGACATCTACTACAGTTACAAATATTGTTCTTTTAAAGATGGATGTTTATAAACATAAGACGCGTTGAGTTATAAGCACATAAGACACGTTGAGTTTAGAAAAAGAATGCTGCTGAAGCAACTAAAAACATTTATGGTGTCAATCGGATAAATTCTTAGAATGAAAGAACTGGCTGAAAAACGTATTAAATTTTTAGCAAAGTAACTTTAGCTAAAGAGGGTTTTTTTTTTAATGAGGAAGTGTATGTGCGTAAATATAGAAATAGTGCTGTTTTAGTTTAAGAATTAACCCAAAAACTGAATTCAAGCTATTCAGCAGTCCATCATCGTCATCTGCAACAACTCAGAAAGATATCTAAGTAAGTAAAGTTGGCGACTGTAGTCGAGAGCAACCCGAAGGCTCCCTTTTTCGTAGCAACTACACCGAGGTGTAGGGGAGGGCGCTATTCTTTTCCCTGGATTGCTCCAACTTACCCTTGATACGTACCTTATAATACTGAATGTTAAGCAAGGAGGTATCAAGTACCATTTTTCAAGTCTTTGGTATGACTCGACCTGGGATTGAACCCAAATCTCCCGGATCATTGGCAAACAAACTCAGTAAATAGTTTGAAAAAGTCAGCCAAAAAGCAAATATAACAGATTGGCGCCTAGTGATGAAAACTGAATATTTAGCTAAGGCCACCAATATTAATTTACTGTTCCGGTCTAGCAACGGGCTACCAAGTATACGTGCTGGGAGACCAAACAATGACAAGTATAGATTCACATTGCACTTGGCTTTCGAGCCAAGGAAATCTATGACCAGCAAGGTCACTTAGTTTCGAACCGGGAGATTTCA
>CAUZXS010001549.1:137500-152384 GCA_963585895.1 Sepioteuthis lessoniana
TCATTATTTTCATTATTGTTCCAGCGTTGTTGTGTTTGCTGTAGCATGTATTTATCTATTTTCATTTTAAAGTCTGTGGGTGGTATTTTAATTTTCTTTTCAGTGGTTAAGTTGATGGTAGACTTGGCTGCTTTATCCGCTTAGTCATTTTCACTAATGCCAGTATGTGTGTTAATGAAAACCTACTTTATAATATCAAATTAGTAGTCATAATCCAATTTAAATACCTTTGTGATTTATAGCAGCATTCTTTCAACTGAGGTTAATTTATTCGATGCGGTAAATTTCTTGATTGTAATTAGAAATTTTTTTATACCAAGTTGCAATTAGATTCTATCAATGATAATTCAAATAATTAAGTCAAATCACGTCCAATAATTAAAGTTCCATTTCATTCTATTCCTGTTAACGCGAGATGTTATTTCGCACCTGTAAAACTTTAACGGCAAATTCAAATGATATTTTTCAAGTATGCACATTTGTTACATTACAAGGTGATTAAATTCTCACTTGATCCCGAATATCACCCCAAAACTATTGATCGTTGCTTTTACCAGGACGTTACTGACACGTTTATTTAGTCCACTTTATTTGTTGTTCATTGTTCAGGCTGGCCCTGATTAATGTGGTTTTTTTAAGCCATCATTTTAGCTGGGGAAGAACTTTGTCTCTCAATGCAATTTGTGTCTCTAAAGATTAAAGGTTCGAGCTGGTCGCCCTCTTTTACTCGGCCATGTGAAGGGGTCCATTGGAGTACACCACTTATGAGCTCGTCCCTACTTCTCCAGCAGTGTCCTGCATGTCTGGTTCGTCTAATTTGGATAGTTTTCGTGATGCGTGACGCGATGAACGATAGAGAGGAGTGGCGAGAGAGGGTCAGGGATATCTGTGCTGATGGCACGACAAGATGATGATGATGATGATGAAAGATCTAACTAAAAAGTCTACTGTTGTTTTGAAATCTTTTCACTATCGCAGAGGTAGTCTGTGTGCAAGACTGACCTCGTCTACCTCCCAATTGATCAAGAACCAAAATTAAATTTTCCGTCTCTTTTCTCTTCTCCCAATCATGTGACAACTACGAACCAATGTGTGAATAGCCGCACCCTCAGTTTCTATCTTATTTTATACACTTTTGTATGGAGGCGTTCATGTTGTAATGATTATTGTCGTACGGTGACCAGAGTTCAAATCCTGGACGTGGCTATTTGCAATTCACAAAGTGCTAATACCCATGAAAAAGGTATGA
This sequence comes from Sepioteuthis lessoniana, assembly GCA_963585895.1. Taxonomy (NCBI): domain Eukaryota; kingdom Metazoa; phylum Mollusca; class Cephalopoda; order Myopsida; family Loliginidae; genus Sepioteuthis; species Sepioteuthis lessoniana. Next base: position 138,750 of record CAUZXS010001549.1, read on the forward strand.
ATCCCACTATTTTCCCACCAGCTATGGATAGTAGAGCAGTCTGAGATCTTTAACCTCGGTATGGTAACCAGTCTAGGAGAAGGAAAGCTCTGAATTCGAGCCTGTTAAACTCCGCTGAAAATTCACCTTGTGTCGCGTTCAATTCAATTAATGTATATATATATATATATATATATATATATATATATATATATATTCAATTCATATATATATATATATATATATATATATATATATATATATATATATACATGTATATATGTATATATATATATACTTTTGGAATATGATTTTCACAGAAAACCTTTCACGGTTGGTTGACTCCTCTTTTAAACTTTGTTTGACCTCGGCGTCACGCATCCGCTATCGACTTCAGAACTTATCGATTTTGCTAACTGATAACATTTACAGATGGTTAACAAGAAACCTGTTCGTGTACAATTTACACGGTGTCCCTAATGACACCCTAAAAGAGTTCCTAGAACTAGCGTATAATTTCATTGCAAAGGGTTAGGGTTTTGTGTTCGAGATCACGAAGGTTTTTTATTACTGGATTTGAATGTTACTCGCAACTGAGGATTATTGCATTGTAAATCCTTTTTCTGTTTTCATCAAAGTATCTTCAGGCGTCTAGATTTTTAGTTCTTACCATCTGAAGCACAAATCCAGCTTAATATGACCCTTAACCTGACACTGTTAGCCTCGTTTGCTATGGATGAATAACAGGATCCACTATTACTACTTGATTTTATTATTAGAAAAATTATTTGATTAAGTAATTTTAACAACATGTCAACTAGTCTAGGGATATTTTATGCCTAGAAGTTAGAGAATGGACGTCCAATGTAGGTTCATATTTACAATTTTTGTGTAGTTATTTTTTAAGGGGTTCGTTTTTGTGCCCTTTTCACAAAGTCCGGATACGAATAATATTAGTTTTGATTTAATTTGGTCTCTTTGTTTAATGGCATATCAATCTTCGTGGGTTATTTAATGTCAAAGCCATCTTTGTAGAAGAAGAGTAGTGGTAATATGTAACCCCTAAGGGGTTAACATCTTTCCCTAGGGTATTAGTCCAAAAGTGAATGTAATTGCGTGACAGGAGTTCGAATCAGCTCGCTTCAAGCTCGCAGTCCAGTACGTTAGCCACTACATCACAGGGACTCCCCGTACGCTGAATGATTTTAAAAAAGATTTATTGACCCAAAGATCTGACCCTAACAGGTACTACTTCTTTGGTTCAGAGCGGATCTGGGAGCAATGTCAACAATACTTGTTTATAAAAATATAAACTCTCTTTTTATTTGCCAGTCATGATAGCTGTGTATGAGAGAGAGAGAGAGAGAGAGAGAGAGAGAGAGAGAGAGAGAGAGAGAGAGAGTCGGACTGCTATGGTTTACACCATATCTTCAGATTTATACCACGTTGAGATACATCTCCAGTGAGCCTTGCTTCTTCGTGCTTTTCACACGGAAGACAGATACAGAACCGTTTCTCAACCCAAGGCCACCTGACCCCCATCCGGGTTAACACCTAGAAGTTGTGACTTTTCTTCTGACTGCTCTCTCCGACTGATCGGTTGGGTAAAAAACTTTCGTCATTATATATTTTTCTGGCGTCCACATATTTCTTCCCACGCAATTCACGGGACTTTTCCGCTGTCCCTTGTTTATCTTAAGACATAGCAGCACATCCTGTTTTTAAAATCCACACTAACCGGCCAGTCAAAGGTCAATATGTAACAGATCAGGTGGACGGTGAATGATTTTTTAAATTATTCTATTCAATTTTTGTTGTTTATTTATTCATTTTGCATCTCACATCCTTTGAGTATTCATTTGGTGAAGAAAGCGGGTACATTGGAAGAACCCGCGTATACGATGACAGTAGGGGCTCCGCGTATAAAAATCTTTTTACTTTTGCCTGCTCATTGTTCTACAGGGTAGAATGTTCGCCAATGGTCGGGGAGACCTGGGTTCACTCCCATGTCGTATCATAACAAAGACTTTAAAAATGGTACTTAATACCTCCTTGCTTAACATTCAGCAATATAAAGTACGTATCAAGGGTAAAGTGGAGCAACCCAGGGAAAGGAGTAGCGCCCTCCCCAATGCCCTGTTGTAGTAGCTATTGAAAAGGGAGCCTTCTGGTCGCCCTCGACTACGGTCGCCAACTTTACTTACTTTTGTTGTAAAATTCAAATGGGCTGAATAATACGCTGGCAGATTAATAAAGGATTTAAATTTAACTTAACGAAAAGACATTGTATTAAACGATTACTTTTGGCTAACGGAAATTAATATTTAGTGTCGAGAATATCTACTTTTCTACACAGTTAAACGATAAATATAAATAATATTGTGATCTGTTAAATTATACTTACTGAAAAAAATTGCTTCCCTTAAATAAAATGAATTTTAAGAAAGAGAAAAAAAATTGAAGAAAAACGACAAAGAAAGCTTGTTCCAGATAACTATACGAAAGGTCTCAAAAACAAAATAAGTAATCAATCTTCTGTCAAAGAAATATGTTCGCCTTGAAGTTACCAATCTTATAATCTTTTGTCTTTCTCTGGTCAGCTTATCTTTAATACTCTTATGGTATTCTATTTTCTTTAATACTGTTTTCTTTCCGTAACTTTCCTTTTTAACTTGAGATGGGATATAAAATAGAACCAAGCTTTGAATATGCTGACTGCATTCTATCAAAAAGATAGTGTCATGTGCATGACACAAAACTACAACTGGTTTTGTAATTCTAAAAAGTGAATTATCGTCCTTTCGTTGTCCAGATCCATTCTGACCCGGAGTGGTAGTACTTGTTATGGTTCCATCGATAGATCAAATACATATGTTTAAAAAGTATTAGCATTTGATATAAATACTTGAAACCATACAACTAACTCTATGCAGATTATTCAAATTAATTGTTACTTGAAGCTATGATTGTTTGCAAATAACAATCATTAATTACATGAAATCCTATTTACCCAACCCCTCCGCTCGGGCAGGATATGACACTAGGTCAATTTTTAAGCGGAGTTTAACAGGTTTGAAATCAGAGTTTTCCTCCTCCTAGACTAGTTGCCTAACCAAGGCTGAAGAACCTAGTCTGTCCTACTATTTACCCATAGCTGTAGAGAGAATAACTGGATTCATACCTTTCCCAAGGGTATTAGTGCTATGTGGAATGCAATCAGTCTCGTCCAGGATTTGAACTCGTGTCGCCGTGTTCATTCCCTACGACGATAACAATTACACCACGGGCACCTCATTAGTTAGATGAAATCTTGTAAATGCTAACAAAAAGTCTGACTTCGGCATTGGATAACCCATCAAGGGTTTACATGCTGGAAAACCAACCAACCAACAGACCAACCAACCAACAAACCAATAAAAGAAAAAATAGTTTTTTGTACCGTAAAAATATTAAGTAAATTTCATCATCATCATCATATCGCGCTGGTAGCACGGATATCCCTGACCCTCTCTCGCCACTCCTCCCTATCGTTCATCGCCCTAGGTAGGTCTTCAGGACAACATCCCGTATCCTCACATAGCTGCTGAATGTACGTTCGTGCTGGTCGTCCTGCTTTTGCGCGACCATGTGTGGGGATCCATAAGAGTACATCTCGTGTTCGGTTTATTGGGACTATACATATCTTAAAATGATTTGAATCGCTTACAATCATTCATTTAAAAAACTTTAGTTTGTATAACTTCAACAGTTTAAAATTATCATCGGCATAACTGCTTCCAATCTGGAAATGTCTCTCTTCCTAAATACCAATAAAACCTACTATTAAAATCTACAAAAAAACATTTTAGTTTTTCTTTAATGTAGTTGACAAGATATTTGATATAAATACTTTTTCGTTTAGACCTTTACTGAAAACAATTTTGCTGAATTTCTGAATAATTGGGATATTTCAATTGCAGAAGAGCACCAACTGCTCCTAATGTTCCAGTTGGATCATCATCAATTATCTCAAGAAACCGTTCTTTCATTTTGCAGTGTGTTAAGAACTCCCCCTCACCAACGAGTGTCCTAGATATGTCAGTAAACCATCTTATTGTCAGTCCTAGAGCTTTGGGGGAATGTGGAGTACCTCTTCAGTGCCATTACTTCAAGATCCAATCTGACTCGGAGTGATATTGCCTCTTAGGGTCCCATCCCTTGGTCAAATAGATCAAAATAAATAATTTGATATACATGAAATTATTTAACAGCGTGCAAACAAATTACTGTTAAATTGAATTATTAGTATTGCAATACTCGGAATCATTTAACTGTATGCAAACGAATAATGTTGAATAGAATTACTTGTGTTATATAGTAATACTTGAAAACATTTTACAGCATGCAAATAAAACTAATATTAGATCGCAATACTTGAAACCATATAACAATGTGCAAACAAATGATCCCTGGTTCATTTAAAAATTATTACCCACATACTATTCGTTAACAAATCATATATATCTAATAAATATGTATAAACAGGATGTGGCATTAAATGACAACAAAGATTGATAGGCCGGAAAACACAACCAATCAACCACTCAACGTTTTTCACAACCCTGTCGGCTCGGGCTGTAGAATAAAGCAACAGTATCTCTGAAGCCCCAGTCCTGAAACTCTGAATTAGGTCAAGTATCCCTACATTTCCATCACTCCCAGGTCTAATATAACCCGGAGTGGTTGGTTTTTTAGGGTCCTATCAGTGGATCGGATAGAACTGTTTAACCACTTAACTATGCGCAAACAAATGACTGATAATAAATTGTTTGTGTTACAGAGTAATACTTATAATCCTTTAACTGAGTGCAAACAATGATTAATACGAAATAGAATTATTCCCGTTAAATAAGAATACTTGAAACTATTTAACTATATAAAAATAGAACTACTAGTGTTAGGTAGCAATACGTGAAACCATTTAAACATATATAAACAACTAAACACTGGCTCATCTAAAAAATGTCACCAAGAAACTATTTGTTTATAAATCGTATATATTTAATGTATATGTATTAAGAGGATATTGCATTAAATAACCTACAATGGTTGATATGCCATAAAACCCAACCAATTCGAATTCTATATATTTAATATATATGTATAAAGAGGATTTAGCATTAAATAACCTACAATGGTTAATATGCCATAAAACCCAACCCAACCAAATCTTATGTATTTGATATATATGTATAAAGATGATTTAGCATTAAATAACCTACAATGGTTGATATGCCATAAAACCTTACCAAACCAAATCCTATATATTTAATATATATGTATAAAGAGGATTTGGCATTGAATAACCAACAATGGTTGATATACCATAAAACCTAACCAAACCAAATCCAATATATTTAAAGTATATGTACAAATAGAATCTGGCATTTAATAACCTGCAAGGGTTACTATACCATAAAACCCAACGAAATAACCAGAATTCTTTCCTCTCCTGACATTTTTTGATTGCTTAGCACGTTAAGAAGCCGGAACAAATTTGCTTTGAATATTTTCCGATCAAACACGTATATAAACATATGTTCGATTTGTTTAAAACTTTCCAGCAACAAGCTAGTTTTAAGATTAAAAATAAAAATAGAAAAGGAAAGAAGCGAATATTTGCACACCACAAATACATAGTAAGAATACATTCTTATTCTTCTTTATCTTCATTTACTCAATGTGCTAGTGGGTAGAGTGTTCGCCAATGGTCGGGGAGACCTGGGTTCACTCCCATGTCGGGTAATACCAAAGATTTTTAAAAGTGGTACTTGATACCTCCTTGCTTAACACTCAGCAATATAAGGTACGTACCAAGAGAGAAATCCAGGAAAAGGAGTAGCGCCCTCCCCAAACCTCGATGTAGTAGCTATTGAAAAGGGAGCCTTCTGGTCACCCTCGTCTACGGTCGCCAACTTTACTTACTATCACATTTACAAATTTTATATGTGCATAATGACTAACGCGCTGGACTGCGGCTTCGAAATAAGCGAGTTCAAACTCCAATCCCGTTATTACATAACTTGTGTATCGGTTAAATAGTTTGTTTTGGCTTCCTTCTTAATAGCATATCAACCTTCATGGTCGACGTAAGTCCAAAGGCAACCTTGTAAAAGGAGAGTAATGGTACAAGCTGAAAGGAAAAATTTGTTTTGGTTTCTTTGTTTAATGGCATATCAATCTTCGTGAGTTATTTAATGCCAAAACCATCCTTGTAGAAGAAAAGCTGTGGTGCTGCTTAACCCATATCTGGTGGGACAAAAGAGATCATAGCATTAGTTCGAAATTGAACGTCATTGCGTGACAAGAGTTCGAACTCGCTTACTACAATGTTGCGGTCCATCGCGTTAGCCATTACACTACAGGGACTTCTCCCCTGCAAAAAAAAAAAAGTTTGTTTGCCATAACTAAATGATAGATTTTATATAATTCCAAGTTAATTAAATTTACAGCTCGGTCATGCCTATTTCTTTTTCTTAGGGTAATTTCACACTGAAACAAGTAATACAGAAGGCATATGTGTTCTGATTGAAGAGACAGATAAAATTACACTAAGTTTAAGACTCATAAAAATGATGTCGGAATTGCTCCACGAGACAGGTAAAAAAACGATGGTTAAGCAAGTCGAGTCAGATTCCAGATAGAAGTCGTGAGTTCGATTTTTGGGTACCATTTATTTTCGATGCTTGTTGCTTTTGCCGACTAACTACTGTTCACTTCCGTTTGAAAACCGAGATAATAAACAAACGCCGATTCACTAATTAAACGGCCAACTTTTTCTTGTTATACAAATTTTCCTTAGGTTTTTGTATTTTGTACTTTTAAACATTTATCGTTGATTTAACATCACTAATATCATTCCTCACAGTCATGATGATGGTTCATTACAACCGAAACACTATAATGTCGACTTTGCTTCTCAATAAATCTCTCCTTCTACTTGGATTACCTTGTTATCAATTCCTCTCTCTCTATATATATATATGTATATATATATATATATTTCTTTTTTGGGGGGGGGTTCAAAGAGAGAAAAAAGTAAATATTGCAAAAGGAATACGTCCACAAAGATATTTATATCTTTTAAAAACATATTCTTAGTCCTTAGGTACGCTACCAGCTCGTGGCTTCCTTCAGAGAACTTTTAATATTTTTCTGGTGTGGTTTTCAGTTTATGTAGAGGTCACTGTTTCGATGGGGTGGTTGTTTCTTTTAATTTCGTAATAGATTCCTTGTAGACTTTGGTTATTTCTTTCTCTTCTTTTTCTTTTTTCTCTCTTGCTCTATTTCTTTTCGATTTTATAGATTAACAATGTCCATTGCTTTGAAGCATCATAGCTATTTTGGACGAGATATAATTAGTTCTAAAAGAATTATTCTTTATTTCAGTAAAAACTATATTTAAAAAGTTGCTGTTCCTTCTCTGCCTTCACTTTAATATATTCATTTCTTATGCAATTGTTTTTATACCTGCATAGTCGACTTTTACTATTTTGGTGTGCTTTTATGATTCCTTCCATTGCTTTATGTTTTCCTTTGTAAATTGTCATCATTGCATATCGATGAATTTGAGACTCTATTCTAATCATCTCGATGAAGATCTTGACCATTTGTTTAAAGAAGATTCAGTCAGTTCATTCATGCACAGTCACTATTTTGATGCGATTTTTTGATTCCTTCAAGTGCTTTGTACATTGTTATCATTGCATTTCACGCCGATAAACAAACGCCGATTCACTAATTAAACGGCCAACTTTTTCTTGTTATACAAATTTTCCTTAGGTTTTTGCATTTTGTACTTTTAAACATTTATCGTTGATTTAACATCACTAATATCATCCCTCACAGTCCTGATGATGGCTCATTAGAACCGAAACACTATAATGTCGACTGCTTCTCAATAAATCTTTCCTTCTACTTGGATTACCTTGTTATCAATTCCTCTCTCTCTCTCTCTCTCTATATATATATATATATATATATATATATATATATATAATTTTTTTTTCTTTTTTAGGTTCAAAGAGAGAAAAAATATTATTCCAATATTCTGTAAAAAGGTTTTGACCATGTGTTTAAAGAAGATCCATTGGTCTAATGGGTAGAGTGTTCGCCAATGCTCCGGTAGACCGGGGTTCAATCCAGGTCTTGTCATACCCAAAACTAAAAAAATGGTACTTGATGCTGCCTTGTTTAATACTCAGCATTATAAGGTACGTATCAAGGGTAAAGTGAATCAATCCGGGGAAAGGAGTGGAGCCCTCCCCAACACCTTGGTGTAGTAGCTATTGAAAAGGGAGCCTTCAGGTCACCCTCGACTACGGTCACCAACTTACTTACATTTATTATTCTAAAGGGGTTTTCACGATTCTTTCAATTGGTTTATGTTTTCCTTTATATATTGTCATCATTATATATCACTCAAGTCTTGTCTTTATTCCAATAATCTCGATGGAGATCTTATCCATTTGTTTAAAGAACATCCAATTTACCCCTGCATATTTTAGGTTTGCTCATTTACAGCTTTGACTGTCCTCATCTTAATGCCCATACGTCAGATTCAATCATGAAACTAAGAGAATATCTTTTAGACAAAAACTATTTTTAAAGCTTTAAAATAGTAAGTGTAGACTATTTAAAGACCAAGAATAATTCTATTATAACAAAGAATATTAAGATGTCGACAGTAAAGACAGAATAGTTTTGAAAAATTCATATGAATCCTTTTCCCCGGACAAGGTTCTTCTGATCCGACAAGCTGCATTCGCTATGGCTCTTATTTCTATTTTCAAATTGTCTGTACTTTCTGTATTCTGTCCATTTCGACAAGTACAAATCCTATAAACCATATTTACCCAACCCCTCCGCTCGGGCAGGATATGACAATTTTTCGGCGGAGTTTAACAGGTTTGAATTCAGAGTTTTCCTTCTCCTAGACTAGTTGCCTCACCAAGGCTGAAGCCTTGGTGAGGCAACTAGTATAGGAGAACCTAGTCTGCCCTACTATTTTACCCATAGCTGGAGGGAGAATAATTGGATTCATACCTTCCCTAAGGGTATTAGTGCTATGTGAAATGCAATCAATCTCGTCCAGGATTTGAACTCGTGTCACCGTGTGCATTTCCTACGACGATAACCATTACACCTCATCGAATCACGAATCCTATTAACTCCAACTTAATAGAATTTGTTATTGTCAGAATGTTATGCACCACCATAATTGGGATCAGTTTATTCTTCAAATGTCCGTGTTGTCACTTATTTTGCCTCTTGAAATGTCCGTGCAGTAATTATTCTTCCCATTCTTTAAATTCTCGTTCTGAGGTTTTGAGGTCCTTTATTTTTTTTTTCTGCCAATTCTACTTCAATCTTTTGTTCTCATTATTCTGCTTTGTGTAATCAACAAACTGCTTGAAAGCACAACTGAAAACTAAATTCTCTTCCTTTTTTATTTTTGACATACAATCAAATGATATCCTTTGAGTACTAAGTATTATATAGTAGTCATTTTTATTATGCTTATTTATTTACTTTGATGTATTTATTAGTTTTTGACTGTTCAAATTTCTTAGCTTTTCTTTTGTAGATTTTGAAAAGGGTTTTGAATATTTCACAATGATTACAGCCAACATTTTTATTCATTTCATAATCTATTCAATACAAATATTTCGTTTCAGTTTCATTATTTAGTGTTTAATGTTGTTTAATAATTCTACTTTTCAACTGTATTCTTTCTCTACCCTTTTAACGACCAAAAATTTGTTACAGCCACACAATACAGAATACTGGAGAGTTATTTTCTTTTCTTGGCACAAAGTATATCATTGTAACCTCTCAGGTGTAAGGCTTATACATCAGCATCAAATTCCTTGTCGTTTAGAACTTATGATTGAGTTCTTCCGCTTAAGAGTTGGGTTTTCTTATTCTTTTCTTCCGTTGTCCATTTTAAGAATGGTGCAGAGTATCTTACAAGGGACCTACTGAGATATCTATTCCTTTGATACGATTTTAGCAGATGAGTTGGGTTTCGACAAGTTTTTTCTATTCTTTTGAGGTACTTTTCTTCTGAGGTACTTTTATTCTGTTGTCCATTTTAAGAATGGTTCAGAGTATCTTACAAGGGGCCTGCTGAGATATCTATTTCTTTGATACGATTTTAGCCGATGAGTTGGTTTTCGACAAGTTTTCTTGTTCTTCTGAGGCACTCTTCTTACTTTTTCTTCGAGGTCAGTACTTGATGGTGTCTGTATCTAATACTTCCAGACATTTTTCTTTTCTTTTTGTCCTAATGTTCCCATACTTTACTGATTCGACAGTTCTATTCTTTTTATTGTTTCTCTTTTCCGTTGTTTAATAATAAACGTGGCACATTTTTCAATCACAAAAATATGAGAGGGTTTATATTTCCCAGTGACCTTTTTAATTCGTTGCCTCCTTGGCATCTTTTATTTATTATCGAGTTTTTCACATCAGATAATGTTGATGGACTTTCCTTGCAGCGTGGATGACAGCAAGGCACTTCATGTTTCTAGTCCTGAGTATTCTAGCTGATCACAACAATGGTCTTGATGGTCCCGGTTCTTTTGATTTCCGATTGTTCCAACTCCCTTTCAAATTCTTGCTGGCGGGGGTCGTTCCGAGCGTACCAATCACAATTAGTATTACCGGCCCTCATATGTTCCAGAGTTTGTTTTTATTTGTTTGTTTTTTTTTTTGTTCTCTGGCAAGGTCTAATTATTATTATTGTTATTATTACTCTTTAAAGAGTTTTTCACACTGGCATTAGTTGATGGGTTTCCATTGGAGTTTGAAAGACGACAAGCTTATTCAAGTGTCTAAGACTCTTTTCAGTATTCTGGTCGATCTCAATAATGGATGGTCTTTACCATTCCTCTTATTTCCATAACTTCCATTCCTTTAACCAATTCCTTTAAAATTATTCCGAGTACGTCAAATACAATTAGTATCACCGTTACCTTCATGTTTCATAGATCTTTTAGTTCTCTAACAAGGTTTAGGTATCTATCTCTCTTTTTGTTTTCTTTCAATTTTACTCTATGGTCTACCAGGACAGCAAAGTCTACTATTCAGCAGGTTCATTTTTTTTGTTAACTATCACAAGATTTGTTCATCTGGCTGAGATTATGTGTTATGTCTGTATCTCATAACCCCAGAGACTTTGGCGCGTCTCATTCTCCAGGACGGATCCTGCGTTATGTATATACCACTTGTTAGTATGAACAAATTTCTATTTCTTGCACATTTCCCAGTGGATAACCGAGCCCACCCAGTCATGTCTAGTATTATTCTCTTTTTATGCTAATTTGCTGCATTCGCTTATTATTTTTTCTCAACTCGTCCTTTTATTTCCAATCCATTGTATCAAGTGCACCAATTATAATTGGTATAAACAGCACTTTCATGTTCCACAGTTTTTTCACTTCGCTTGTAAGGTCGAGGTATTTTTTTTTCACTTCTTTTAATTTTACTCTATGGTCAGCCGGGACAGCAAAATCCACAATTTTGCAAATTCTCTTTTTTTTTTTGTTGTTGATTATTATTAGGTCTGGTCGTCTGGCCGACATTAGGTGATCCGTGTGTATGACACTGACAGACTACACGTGTGAAGAAAAGAAGGAGGAAGAGGAGTCATTCAAGATAGCGTCGATACATCGATACAACAACTCGAAGTCTACATAAAAAAGAGCAAAGAAAGTCTTATTACAGCGGCTAGAAACAATACAGACAACACAAGAAGTTTATGTGTGTCATTTTGTAGGACAGGTGCTGGATTGTGCATCTACCATTTGTTAGTGTGGTCAAATTAAATTTCTTGCACATTTCCCATTGGATCACCTTGCCGACCCAGTCGTGTCTACTCTTATATTCCTCCTACGCTAATTTGCTGCATTTGCTTATTATGTGATTGATGGTTTCGTCTCTATCACTACATAACCTACATCTGTTATTTTGAAGAATCTTATCTATTTTTGCTTTAACATAGTTGGTCCTTATAATGTTTATCATGTTTCTATTAGAAGAGATTCACTTTCTTCCTTAAGTTTTCCATTCCTTATCAATGTCCAAGTCTTCTCAAGTAAGATTTTGCTTGTTTGTGGCTTGAAATATCCATACAGTTGTTTTTCTTTTCATTTTTTGTTTTCTAGTTATTATTGTTCTCTTGATTCTTGTGTTGTCTGTATTGTTTCTAGCCGCTGTAATAAGACTTTCTTTGCTCTTTTTTATGTAGACTTCGAGTCGTTGTATCGATGTATCGACGCTATCTTGAATGACTCCTCTTCCTCCTTCTTTTCTTCACACGTGTAGTCTGTCAGTGTCATCTTTGGGGTATAAGGCCTTATTCATCGTCATGAGTTTTCTGGTTAATTTGTTGAAGTTTTTTTCCCGTTCACTTCAAGAATGGTCCCGAGTTGTTGTTGTTGTTGTTGTTGTTGTTGTTGTTGTTGTTTGAAGCATAAAACCATGTTAGTGCTTAAAAAGACAATTTTGTTTTTTAAATGAATTTTGAAATTCACAGTCAAGGATACTTTTGTCTTTAAGGAATTAAATCATCTGCAAATTAAAGTTTGATTTTTTTTAAGTTAACCCAGTTAGCTGGGGCTGTAGAATTCACTGACTGCATCTCTGCAGAGAGGTAACCCCACCAACGAATGTCCCAGATATAACATTAAACCATCTGATGGCAAGGCTCCAGTTTTGAAGATTTGGGGAATGTGGATTACCATTATCATTCCTCCCAGGTTCACTCTGACCCGGAGCGGTAGCATTCGACGCGGTCCTATCCATGGATCAAATAGAATTGTTTGATATTTAAAATATAGAACTATTTGACATCTGAATTAAGTGCAAATAAATTATTTATTTTAAATTTGAATGTTTAAAATAGAACAGTTTGATCGTTTAACTGTGTCTAAACTAATGACTGATATTTAAGTGAATTATTAGTGATACATTGGAATATTTGGAAACATTTAACTGTATGCAGAAGAATGAGCTTAGGCTCATTTAAAAAACATTATTAACAAAATGTGTTAACAAATACTTAGAATTCTGGTAACCTTCGGCTAAGGTCGCCAACTTTATATATATATATATATATATATATATATATATATATATATATATATATATATATATATATATATATATATATATATGCATAAATACGATTTGGCATTAAATAACCTGCAATGGTTGATATGGCATAAAACCCAATGAAGACAAATCATATATATTTATTATATATGTAAAAAGAGGATTTGGCAATAAATAACTCACCACGGTTGATATACCATAAAACCCAACCAAACCGACTCATATATATAAGATATATATACATAAAGGCTATTTGGCATTAGATAACCTACAATGTGTGCTATGCCATAAAACTCAACCAAACCAAATCAAATCAAATATGATTAATATATATCTATAAAGTGGATTTGACATTAAATAAGCTACAATGGTTGATATGCCATAAAGCCCAACTATACCAAATTATATATATATATATATATATATATATATATATATATATATATATATATATATGAAGAGGATTTGGCATTAGATAACCAACAATGTTTGATATGCCAT
>CAUZXS010001550.1:12500-17500 GCA_963585895.1 Sepioteuthis lessoniana
AGGAGAGCTGATTTAGTACTCTGAGCATAGTAGGGAGCAACCAATCAAGGAGAAGGAAAATTCTGAATTCAAAAGAAGAAAAAAATTCAATATCTGCCCCCACCTCAAAGCAGTGATGGTTGTAAACAGTTTACTGATGAAGGAAGCTGTGGAGAGTCATGATCGTACAAGCACTGAAAGGACATGGCACTTTCAATTATATCACTGACTAAATAATAATAATATTAAATGAATAAAATAAAAAGAAAATGAGTGAAATTTAAAATGAATTTAGAAAGGTGTAATCTATCCAGACGGATCAATAAAAATAATTTTTGATTTATCGATATGTTACATTTTATTGATTTTTGTTGGCAATATTGTTTCAATTGAAACAAACTAATAATAAAAATCAATCAATTATTCTACATTGTCGGCTGGGCTTAGAAGACGCTGACCGTATACTCAACTGAAGGGTAAGACTCCCAAAAAGGGGGGCTCTGAGTATGACGCTAAACCAGATATGATTGTGAGGCTCCTGTTCTAGAGAGTATTGCGTACCCCTTCATTGACATTACTAGGAGTCAAATATTTCTGTTTAAAAATTATTCGTATTCGATTGGAACGTGTGCACTCCCCGCCCAACCCCCCCCCCAACAAAACAAATAAAATAAAACAAATAAACAGACTCTTAAGAAACAACTACACTTTATATATATATATATATATATATATATATATATATATATATATATACATATATATATATATATATATATATATATATATATATATTAACACAATTCCCTGACCTATAGGCATAAAATAATTCTAGACGGGTTGACGTGTGGTTAAAAAAAAGGAAAATAGAAATAGATAAGCGAATAAAATATTTAAGAAATTTATTTTCGTCTATTTTCGACCTAAAAATAGTTTGGCGAATTTTCGAAAACAAAAAAAAAGTCAGATAAAAGTAACTTTTTACCTACATCAGTGAAAATTTATAGAGATTTCAAACAATTTGTATATTATTCAATTTCAAGGAGGGAACCGCAGATTTCTTTTTCTTATTTAGGTTTTTTTTTTTTTTTTTTGGAAAACGAAAATAAACTTGAATCTGAAACGATGACGTCAATAACGTTTTCTTTACATTCGCACGAAGGGACGAGTTTAATTGAAATATGTTCAAATTTAGGTGTATGAGAAAGTAATTATTTCTGGAGAAATGTCAATAAAACACCATAAATGATCAATCTTTGATCGATCAATATATGAAACGAGGCATTTCGGATTCAGAAAAGGTCAAATTGAAATAATGAATTATAGATTAGAGTACACAAATAATAATAATAATAATTAGTACACTATCTTCTTGCACATCTACAAGGCTAAAATTAGTTTTAAATGCACATCTATCTATCTATCTATCTTAGTCTAATCATATCTCTCTTCGTTTATTCATATCTATAAATTTTCTATATTTTCTCAATCTTCTATCTATATATATTTAAAGCCAATTCATTATCTATCTATCTATCTATCTATCAATCTATCTATCTATCTATCTAAGTCTCTTCATATTAGTCTCTCAACTTTTTAAACACACACACACACACACACACACACACACACACACACACACACATACACACACACACACATATTTATGATATATTTATAAAATATATGCATATGTTTATACATATATGTATAAAATTTGCTTTTATTTTTTTACATTTCATGTATATAGTTTCTCCCTAATATATATATATATATATATATATATATATATATATATATATATATATATATATATATATATATATATATAATTAAGATAAGGATATCCGACAATGTGTATAAAAATATGACTAAAAAAACAAACAAGTTGTTGAAATTAACAGATTTCACCGAAACGGCTTAATCAGATACTAACATTTTAAAATACAATTTTGTTGTATCTGATAGAGACGGATCGGCATATATATATATATATATATATATATATATATATATATATATATATATATATATATATATATATATATATATATATATATAAATGCATAATCAGTTTTCGAAATATGAATATTTTTTAAATATAAATATAATTGGAGTTTTTATTATATGAACATGCACACACGCCCCCATGCGCAGATACACGCACACACATACACACACACACACACACACACACACACACATATATATATATATATATATATATATAATTATATATATAAAGAGAGAGAGAGAGAAAGAGAGAGAGAGAATGTGATATTTGTCTTAGCATGTATCAGTCTTTGTCTCTCTCTCTCTCTCTCTCTCTCTCTCTCTATATATATATATATATATATATATATATATATATATATATATATATATATATATATACTAACAAACCAAAATAGTCACCGTTCTAACAAGAAACAAAATTATCGGCATCCAGAAATGAAACGTTTCATCTAAAAATCAAATCTAAAATGTTTTTACTCTAATACAGAAATAATCTTGTCCATCTAAGGAATGTATCGATAACCACGGGAAAATAGTCCAATATTGTGGATGAGTTGTACATCACCACCTTTATTGGATATCCATCTAATAAAGCCACATGCATGCATATCTACATATTCAAGGGTCATTCAATAAATAAGGTAAATTTTGCCGAAGAAGTTGGCGATAGGAAGCACTGTTTTCTGTTGCACCTTTTTCAAGGAAATCAATAGAAATGAGCCCTTTCATGTCCTTGAAGACTATCAACATTAACTGACCTCTACGCCCGGAATGTTTTCTTTTCCGGAGAGTCAGTGTGTATCCACTCCATGGACCATATTTTAGACTCAGGCTTGTCGTGGCAAACTCTTGTTTATCCAATTTGCGAATATTTTTTTTACAAAACCATGCTTTCCGGTACACATCAAACATTTTTCAGCAAGTTTCACATGGTTTGCACTTATCAGCTACCAAATATTGATGACAGACCTCTGTTCAAGCTTGGAACATCCGGTTTGATTTGCCACTATTTTGAATAGCTTCAGAAGAAAAATCTTTCAATTTTACGATTGACCAATTCCAAACAATGCAGAGTTTATACTTATTGAAAATAATTCTGTATATATATATATATATATATATATATATATGTGTGTGTGTGTGTGTGTGTGTGTGTGTGTGTGTGTGTGTGTGTGTGTGTTTATATTTTGGCAGCATTTTCTCTTTTCGGCATATCTGATTAAATATTATTTTAATTCTATATATGTACTTAAGTGTCTTTAGCTAATGTTGCATTATTTAGAATAAAAATAATTGAAAAAATTTATACCCATATAAATAAAACGCTATATTGTACTTTTTGCAATATCATCCCAACCCATGACGATAATGGCCCGAGAAGGGCACGAAAGCACTTTGAAACAGTTAAATACGGAAATTTTATTAGACAATTTCAGCCGAATATCAAAAATACTATATGGCAATTTGAAATGATTGAAACAAAAATATGCAGACCAAAATTGTCCGTTATATTTTATTATATATATATATATATATATATATATATATATATATATATATATATTGTTTTTTAAAAAAATTCCCTTTATTCATTGAATGATCTTCGTATCTAAAAACATTTGAACCTTTAATTGAGACATTTCGTTCGGTAACAAGAAAGGCTGAATAAATAGCTAAACACCAAATCCTTGTCTTTGATTTTTAACGAAATAAGTAAAGTTAGCGACCTTTGTAGAGGGTAACCCGAAGGATCCCTTTTCAATAGATACTACACCAAGGTGTAGGGTAGGGTGCTCCTCCATTCACTAGATTGCTCCAATTTACCCTTGATCCTTACCTTATAGTGCTGAGTGTTAAACAAAGCGGCATCGAGTACCATTTTTTAGTAATTGGTATGACTCGACTTGGGATTGAACTCCGTTCTCCCGGACCATTGATGAACGCTCTACGGAATAAGCCTACTATATATTCATTCTTATCTATACACGAAAATTGTTTTTGTGTCTTTGTTCAATGACATATGCTCCCATAGATGGATTTGAACATATGCCATATGCCATCCCCCGCCGTAGACGAATATAAAAAACATACTAATATTAAGAGAGAAAAGACGCGTCCTTGTGTGTGTGTGTGTGTGTGTGTGAGTGTGTGTGTGTGTGTGAGGGAGAGTGAGAGAGAATGAGTGGATGGATTATTATCTGAAGGAAAATACTTGTCCAATCATTGCTCTTGTTGTAGTACACCATGGATAACTTGAGGCATTCGTTCTTTTTTCATGCTGAAATTTTGAAAGAAATAAAGTTTATTTCATTGATAAGCTATCAATAAAATAAGCATTATTTCTTTCAACATTTTATAGTTTATCAACGCTTCGTAGTAGTAATAGATGAATTAATTTTAAGTTGTATGAATTTCTAAGATAAATCATTGCTATTATCAATTTTTGATTAGATTTTATTTCATCTTTGTTGCTTCGTAGTCGTAGATATAATAGTCTTAAAGTTGTTAGAATTTCCCACATAAAACATTATTCATTATTATCAATTTTCGACAGGTATTTCTTCTAACTGATTTCTGTTCGTTTTTATGTAACTAATAAGTTTTATATACTCCTGACATATATTCTATCACTGTTGAAGGGAGTTGGTAAAGAAGCAACAAAAATAAGATGAAAGAAAAACTATCAAGAGAGAATAATAATAATAATTTTTGAAAAGCTATTTAGCATTTTGAGTTTCTTTCTTTCTTTCTTTCTTTTTTATTTCTTTCTTTCTGTTAATAGTTAGCTAGACAGATAGATCCTTCTGAACTCTTTTTTGTATGTCTATTGGATGTATATATATATATATATATATATATATATATATATATATATATATATATATTGAATACTAGCTCACCTCAGGATCGAGACCGTGGAACTCTGAGTTGTGGGTTGTCGTTTATTTTAATACTTGAGATATTTTATGATATTATCCAGAATTTACTGGATCTAAAACACTTTT